>BRZM01003569.1:9106161-9180158 GCA_033238685.1 Lates japonicus
TGATGAAGAGCCACACTACACTTAACATTGTTATAGACTAGCAAATACGATTTTTGACTGTTAAAAGATTGTGACAATGATGAATAGCTGTCTTAAATCAAATTCATGAAATTCTCAACGAGGCCTAACAATAAGATTGGGAAGAGTAATTAATTGTTCCTTACTTAAGACATTTACATTCACTTCAACTATTACAGTAACTGAACATTAGATGCAGAGAGAGCTGTAGCAGGTTTAAACACCCTCCTGATGCTGGCACTCCTTTCACACCCCTGAATATTAGCATAGCTTTCAGCCTTCTGCCTGAGTCCAGCCCAATACATGTGAGTGGCAGGTAAATCAAGCAAATATATGTGTCAAAAAGGCAAAAAGTGCTGTAATGGCATCTAAAAATCAAAGTTTGTTGACAATATTGTTCAACACTCTACAGTGACAAGCTAGGTAACGTTAGCATTAGTGAACCACACAGTGCTAATAACCATGTCATGTCGAATCATGAAAAAACGACTGAGGTGGCTGCAAAAACATAAAACACGGTGCTAACAACGTTATTAATTAAAATCAGTTCGTTTTATGTAGTTTCTTAGTTTCCATTGCTTTCTCCTCCGACGGTCATCCTCACTCATCCAGCTCCGGTCGTCTTCTCCTCTGTGCTGTTAGGCAGTGCGGCTAATTGAACGACGTCCCAGAGTTGGGGGATGGGGATGGTAGTCATGGGGACCGCTGGAGTCTGGAAAGGTGTGTCCCTCCCTCACCTCTGACCGCGAGGCAGTCAGTGCTAATTGAACAATGTCAACGTTTGGAATACATTTTCAGCGCCTATTTGTATTTTCACTGCAGTTATTTATGTCAGCCACTACTCTGAGACATTGTTCACAGCTAAAGAGTGTTAAATAAAAATTTGGTGGTGATTAATGGTTTTTGTCTTAATTTAAGAGTAGTTAAAACAGACCGGGAACACTAAAGTAAGGGGCAGGGGGTGAACACAACAGGAGGGTTAATGGTCTCCAGAATTGGACATCATGTTACTTAGGCCTCAAAGGCCTTGCTTAGATTTATGGAGGCAAAAATCTGATTCCTCCCTGAAGAAGGATGTGGTGGAACTATCCAGATCTTGTAGAGATCCATCTGGAGGACAACCACCATATTCCACCAGCGATGGTGAAAGGCCATGTGACCAGAATGAGAGTGTGCAGCCCTTGGAGAAGATCCAGGCTGTAGACCAGAAAGTGGAACTTTGCAGAACCTCCCTAGAAAGATGATGCCAGCAAGGTCACAAAACAGAGCCAAAACAACAGGGCCAGAGCACTGTACTTAATGTACATATTAAAGACATCCGCTGCAAATAGTCAAAAGTTTTCCATCGAGGTCAAGGAAAGATGTGAGGCAGGACTGATAAAGAATTAGGAAAAGAGAACCACAGTATTTAGAGAATCCGACTGCACTTACACTAGGCGTTTTTTTTTTAACCAACTTTATTCATAACACATGGAAGACGCAGAGTGACTAACTCAGTGCTGTCGGCCACAATTCAATAAGGTTTCCTCTCCAATACTAGTAATATAATAACATGAAAGTTGAGCCATTTAAATAACGATAAAAAAGGAATTGTGTGACGGGTCCTGAGTAAATTATATTCAGACAGAAATGTATAGTTGCCTGTTATGGGCGCTTTGACTCTTTTTATACATTTGTTAACTAAAGAAAATAAATATTTTTTAGAGGGGGAAGGATTTTCAGAAGTTTTGGATCGTGTCACAAATGTTGTGTTTACATGTTTGTGGATCTGGGCAAAGTAACTACGATGGGGCGTTGCTTTAAACACTGCTGCTGGAAGGAATTGTGGGACGGCATTTTCTCCTTTAGTGAAGGAAGGTCCAGTGTGTCCTATGCTATAGTAGATGAGTTAGGAAGGAGGCTCCTTTCCTTAACATTTGGAGAATTGGACCAGCTCTTAGCATGGCTGCCACTGAGATACTTCCAGGTCATCTCACTCAGCTAGGAACCTTCCTAAGCAAAAAGGACTATTTGAGCTGTATTTACAGAGGGATTTGATCAGTGCTGTAGCAGGCCGTCCAATCAACATGATCTGTATTTTGCACACACTTTTCACCTCCTCATCCCTCTCCCTTATTCCCCTGTAGGACTTTGCTTCAAAGACTGGAGGTTTCACTCAGAACCTTTTGCGAGGCTGGTTTTGAAAATTCCTTCTGGAGATTTTTGATGGAACTGTGAAGTGAGGTGTTCATCTTGTTCTTGTCAGGCTGTAATTAGGAATTTGGAATTTGACTGAATTAGCAGAAGTAAAAATGAATAAACTGACAAACCTGAAGAAATGCATAAATGGTAATGCAATGCTAATGATGAGGATGATATCAATGATGATGGTAAATACAGAGCTGAGTAAAATCCCTCCTACCTTGCTTTTACTGTGATGGACCAAATTACTCAGAGGGAGGCTGTAAGCACTTGAGATTGAAGTGTACATGAAGAGGCTTCCCCTCTCTGATGATAATGGTAATTACGGCACTCATTTAAAGGCATCTCCATTTTCAATTACAAGGTTGATTACAAGAAGAGTGAGTTTACATGGAGGAGTTTAGTATTTTGATCTTTTTAAGGAAGTAAGTGTGCAGGGCTGAAAATGGTATCAGATTTAAAATCCAAAAGTTAGCTTAAAAATAAACTTTTTTTTGCCTAAAAAAAAGAGAAGCTGAATTATTCCATCTCATAATGTTGTAGTTTACATGTTACAGTACATTTTCCTGTAGCTGGTACACTACACTAACAATGAACAGAGGTCTTAATTCTGGTTTGGAATAAAAGTGTAAAGCTAAACCTTCAGCTTTGTGACGTCTTGTCGCTAGTAAAATTAGCTAATATGCACTGATGTAGTATAGGCTAAGCGGGCTTCAAACACAACATGAGTAAAACACTGAAATAGCAGAGTGAATGTAAAATATGTTCAACTGTGTTTTTTGGAAGGTCTGATATATTTTTGAATGTTGGTTTTTCTCCTAATCATGACTCACCAGAGAAAACCACAGCTCTGCTTTCTGTTTAAACGCTTGAAACAACGACCTCCTGTGGCCTTGTGAATAATGACTGCTGTCTCGCAGAGGTAAAGGTGGCTGAAGTGGGACATTGTTATCACAAACTGTATGACCTGGACCAACAAGACAAGTGTTGGCATGCTGTTTCCTATCAACAGTCAGTGTTGGTTTATTTTAACCAGGACCACCACGATTAGATGAATCATCCAGCTCACCGGACCATCTTCATGTGGATGGAACTGACTAACTGAAATTACTGTGGACTCCCACAGTGACCTGGCTCCTCTCTTGACTCACACCAGCCACAGAACAGAGATAGAATCAGAATAGACTTTATTGCCAAGTAAGTTTGCACATACAAGGAATTTGTCTTGGTATATTGGTGCTAAAGGACAGTTATAGTAAAAGAAAAGAGTGAAGAGCAAGAAGCAAGATCTATATTTACAAGAAACATAAATATACATAATTAAAAAGTAAAGTGTAAAGTATAAAGTGTAAAGTGTAGAGTGCAAAAATGTTAGAAGGTGGCAGTGATTGTCCGGATGTGCGTTAATGTAACGCATAGATGTACGTTAATGTAACGTGTAGTGGGGGGGTGGGGGGATTACAGTCTGTGACAGTCTGTGTGTGTGTGTGTTTGGGGGGGGGGGGCTAGATCTTGTTGAGGAGCCCAGTTGCAGACGGGAAGAAACTGTTCTTATGGCGTGAGGTCTTGGTTTTGATGGACCGCAACCTCCTGCCGGAAGGGAGTAAATGGTAAATGGACTGTACTTATATAGCGCTTTTCTAGTCTTTTCGACCACTCAAAGCGCTTCACACTACAGATCACATTCACCCCATTCACACACATTCATACAGCACATGTATATACAAAGTGCTTTTTTTTCTATGCATTCACACACATTCACACACCGATGCACACACATCGGAGGCAATTTGGGGTTCAGTATCTTGCCCAAGGATACTTCGGCATGCAGACTGGAGGAGCCGGGAATCGAACCACCGACCTTCTGATTGGTGGGAGACTGCTCTACCTCCTGAGCCACAGCCGCCCCCCGGAGTGTCCTGAAGAGTTTGTACAGGTCCTGGAGAGAAGGCAGGTTACAGCCGATCACCTTCTCAGCAGACCGGATGACACGCTGCAGTCTTCCTCTGTCCCTGGAAGTAGCAGCAGTGTACCAGATGGTGATGGAGGAGGTAAGGATGGACTCAATAATGGAGGTGTAGAAGTGCACCATCATTGTCCTTGGCAGGTTGAACTTCTTCAGCTGCCGCAGGAAGTATATCCTCTGTTGGGCTTTCTTGATCAGGGAGCTGATGTTTAGCTCCCACTTGAGGTCCTGGGTGATGATGGTCCCCAGGAAACAGAAGGACTCCACAGTTCTGACTGGGGAGTCACACAGGATGATGGGGGAGGGTGAAGCTGTGTTCTTCCTGAAGTCTACAACTATCTCCACTGTCTTCACAGCATTGAGCTCCAGGTTGTTTTCACTGCACCACATAACCAGCTGATCAATCTCCCTCCTGTAGGCAGACTCATCCCCACCAGAGATGAGCCCAATGAGGGTGGTGTCATCAGCAAACTTCAGGAGTTTGACAGACTGGTGACTGGAGGTGCAGCTGTTGGTATACAGGGAGAAGAGTAGAGGGGAGAGAACACAGCCTTGAGGGGAACCAGTGCTGATGGTCCGAGAGTCAGAAATGTGTTTTCCCAGCCTCACATGCTGCCTCCTGTCTGACAGGAAGTCTGTGATCCACCTGCAGATGGAGTCAGGCACGCTCAGCTGGGAGAGCTTGTCCTGTAGCAGTGCTGGAATGATGGTGTTAAAGGCGGAGCTGAAGTCCACAAACAGGATCCTGGCATAGGTTCCTGGGGAGTCCAGGTGCTGCAGGATGAAGTGGAGGGCCATGTTGACTGCATCGTCTACAGACCTGTTGGCTCTGTAGGCGAACTGCAGGGGGTCCAGGAGTGGGTCGGTGATGGATTTAAGGTGGGACAGCACAAGGCGCTCAAATGACTTCATTACCACAGAGGTCAGGGCGACGGGTCTGTAGTCATTAAGTCCTGTGATCCTTGATTTTTTGGGGACAGGGATGACAGTGGAGGCCTTGAAGCAGGCTGGCACATGGCATGTCTCCAGTGAGGTGTTAAAGATGTCCGTGAACACTGGAGACAGCTGATCGGCACAGTGCTTCAGGATGGATGGAGAGACAGAGTCTGGCCCAGCTGCCTTGCGGGGGTTCTGTCTCTTGAAGAGTCTGTTGACGTCTCTCTCCAGGATGGAGAGAGAGAGGGGGGAGGGGGCCTCTAAGGTGTGAAGCTTTGGAGAGGCCCTGACCCCTGATGTGCTGGGGGGGGGGGGGTGAGAGGCTGGTGTGGTGGGGCTGGGAGATGGTGTCACGGGGGATGGTGTCAGGACTGTCGCACTGTTTTTCAAAGCGGCAGTAGAACTCATTCAGGCTGTTGGCCAGGCGTGAGTCGTTCGTGGAGTGGGGGACTTTGGGCTTGCAGTTAGTGATCTGCCTGAGCCCTCTCCAGACAGAAGCAGAGTCACCTGCTGAGAACTGGTGTTGTAGTTTCTCAGAGTACAGGCGTTTGGCTTCTTTCACTGCCTTGCTGAACCTGTACTTTGACTCCCTCAACCTGTCTCTGTCCCCACTCCTGAACGCCTCCTCCTTCTCCAGCCTCAGCTGTCTGAGTTTGGCTGTGAACCAGGGTTTGTCATTGTTGTAACTCACCCTGGTGCGTGTTGGTATACAGCAGTCCTCACAGAAGCTGATGTATGAGGTCACAGCCTCTGTATACTCATCCAGACTCTTGGTGGCAGTCCTGAATACATCAATAAAGGTATGAATGAATGCAGGTAAGAGGGTGTGTGAGTCCATGTGGGGTGTACAGTCACTTAGGGAGGTTGAAGGTGTGAATGGAGGAATATGGGAAAATGAATCAACTCAGTCCAGTTTAGGGTGTATGTAGGTGTGTGAATGTTTCTGGGTAGAGAGAGGGAGAGGGAGAGCAGGTAAATTCATTCAGGTGAGCATGGGAGAAGCCAGGAGAGTTTGGGCAATGAAGGGACTTATCTGGGGTGTGGATGATGAAAGTGTCCTCTGACCTGGAGAGAAAAGCCTTAGGAAACCGAGCAGGACAGGTCCGGCTGCTCCAGGGTTCCCTTTTCTCTTCCTACCGTCTTAGTTCCACAGGTTCAACATTCCATCTCAAACTCCTCAGGAAAAAAACATGTAAATCCATGTTTTTATCCAAGATACTAGTCTTTTTTGTGTTTTCTCTCCATTTCCTTTTTCCTCTCACTCCTCCAGTCTCAAACCTCCTTCCGGTCTCACTCCTTTGTTTGAACTTCCCTCCCTAATCAGCTCCCAGGTGTGACTCCTCCTTGTACCTTTTCAGTATGTCATTTCCTGTTTCCTTTCATCCCCCTTTTTCCTCCTGCTACAGACCGATGGTCTCACTCTAAAGACATGTAGCTCTTTCTGTTCAGTCAGTTGTATATGATAGTTTCTTAATCATTCTTTTAACAGTGAAATATTAACTCTGTGCTGTAATTAGACACATGATCATTATGTATCAAACCTGTGAGTGCCCACGGAACTTTTGCTGAGGAAGCTAAAGGCAAAACTCCTCTGACAATTGAAGATATTTATGTGGTAATGAGGTTAATAATTATTTAAAAACCCTACCAGTCGATATGACCACAACTTTTGAAAAATATCTGGTTTTTGGCTCTTTATTATTTCTATAAGTGGCTCGATTGTTGGTCGTTTGGTTTTACATGCGTTGTTCTTGTTTAATTATTAATATTTCTTGGTGTCAGGACGAGAAGAGAGAGCAGAGGAGATCCTGATTTCAGTGAGGATACCTGATTAATTAAAGTTATTGTAGTTACTAAATGAAGGTTTTAAATCTGTGTAAAAACAAAACAGTATATTGAAGAAACTTTACTTCTAACGCGGTGCATGCACAAACATATGCTAAAATAATATTAACACCCTAAATGACAAATATCACAATATTCAACTGAAAGAATACTGATTTAGAATCACCAAACTGTTCGACTTTTGCATTGAAATGACAATAAGCGGTGTCACAGGAGCATGAATCAATAATCTATTAAGCTGCATCAATCACTGAGCATGTAAACAGTGGACCAATCATAGTGAAAGAACTCCCCCAGAACAGCCAGTCTAGCAGTCAGGTGCTGGTTGGCTGCAGGAACTCTCATCCTAATGTCATCCTAATGTGAAGCCAATTTATTTTCCCAAGATTATTTTAGAGCATTTTGTCTTTTATTAGTTTTAATAGCTGACAACTTTGGAGAGATGGGTAATAAGGGCAGGAGGAGAAGGTGCCCCAGTCAGAAATGGAAGCATGAATATTGTAGTTATGTGGTATGTGCCTTTACCATTTGGCCACCAGACACTGTTTGCAGTAATCTCTTGCTGGGTATGGAGTTGTACTGCAGTGGAGATAGGAATCTTAATTATCAGCTGCATTTACTGTGCAATCTTGGATAATATTGTTGCTGTGAATAAGCAATTAGTTAATGGTGAATAAGTGTAATATAAAGTGTTACAGAATCCATGTTTCACTAATACTCTAAGTTGTGGTAATAGTGTACTGTACAAAATACAATCTGGGATCTTAAAATGTCCCACTGCACGTTTTAGCTTAACATTTCTAGGTAATGTTACCACTAGCTAGCTAACATCTCTCGTGGTGTAATGTTCTGAAGGTAAGGGGTCATGGCATTTTTACCAACTCCATATCTGATTCAACCAACATTTTTTAAATACATACATTACATGGTGCTGTATCAGTGAGTGTATACTGTGTAGATTTTAAATTAAACTATGGGAAATTACTACACAGTACACAATAATTATTATGATTATATACCTTTATTATTTTTTCCCACTATACTTGTTGGGTCTGACAGCATCATGCATTAGGTCAATGGCAGGTCCCCACAAAGATAGGTGTACAACTGTGTGTGTGTGTGTGTGTGTGTGTGTGTGTGTGTGTGTGTGCGGTTTCACAGAGAAGGGAAAGGTTCTATTATATGATAATGAGCCTTCCATTCATCTGCTATGATGCATTCATTCTAGAACTAACTGCTTCTCCACAGAACACTCACCTAACCAGAGCCTGGACTGAGTAACACTTGTCTTCAGTGGGAATTTGCATTCATCTATTATCCAGCCATCTGTTTCTTTATGCTCTGTTGTGTCTTTCTTCAGGTGACTTGGAGAGGCGACACAGAAGAAGAGGCCAGGTAAGATTTTCTAATTTGACCAAAGCAAATCTTATGACAAATGTTGTTTAGCTTTACATGTATCTAGACCAACTAACTTCTTTCATTTCTTTATATTTTATCTTCTAATCCTTAATTTTCAACATGATTAGTTAATGTTTAAAATATTATTGTGCATCCAGCAAGTACCTGCTTACAACTTAAAACACACTGAGAAATAACTAGGAAATATTTGGATTAACATGCAATAAATACAGGACTGATTTTACAACAGCAATGAGGTTTTTCTTCATAATTAAGACATTGACTTTCTCTTAGTATCCTGGGAAGGTGGACAGGAGATCAGATGTGTGATGGTACAAGACGTCCGTCACAAGCTCGTTCCAGAAATGAAGAGACAAAGGAGGTTCTGGAGCCTCACAGAGAAGGTTAAGGTTAAGGTTAAGGTCAAGGTTTGTAACTGCACCCACACATGCACACACAAACATACAGCACATACCCTTCATGGGCAGCATTGTGGCTCTGTGATTAGCACTGCAGCCCCACAGAAAGAAGATGCTGACATCTTCTTGATGTCTCAATTCTTCTTTCTGTGTGGAGTTATGTTCTCCTGGTGCTTGCGTGGGTTTCCTCCGGGCACTCGGTTTCCTCCCACACTAAAAAAAACATGAAACCCAGGTGAATTCAATAAATCACTAAAAAAGAAAATTCATTTGTTGGTCTTTGTGTCGATATACAGCCAGTTATACCACACCTTGGTTTTGATGGTTGTTTGGTTGGTTAGTGTAGATTTTCTGTGTTTTTAATCTGTCAAATTTCCGTAACACATTATATCATGATAACAATCTTTTCAAAACAAATGCATGACACTTATGGAGACAAAGAAAGACAAAAGTCAATATCTGAAACTTTCTTTAAAGGATTCAACATACAAATTCAAATGGAAACGTATTTACCATATATTTAAAATATGTATTAAATGTGTGACAAAAAAGGGCCATTAAAAGCAAACAAGGCAGGGATATAACCTGTACCTACATTTGTTGTTTCTGGGTCACAAGGTTCAGAAAGTAGCTAGATGGAACCTGTCACTGTGTCAGCCATAGTGAACCAGAAGGGCTGTCAAACACTGAGCCTTGTGGGTAAATGATACAAGATAGACTGAAATGGATTTAGCTTTGCTTTTTAAAATGGCTATTAATGTGATACTATTTATACAATACATATTTATTTGAGGTTTATTTTGACAACGTTCAGTTATGTGAATTGATTTATAGTGTCTGAGTTCTAGACACAAGTAATCTTGATTGAAAATGGGTCCACGCCCGCCGTCTGAGTTCAACTAAACCAATTTCTTGGAGAGCAAACCACATTACGTTTGCTGCATTTTAAACAATAACTCACATGCATGCATGATTAAAGCTATCACTTTTCCTCTGACTCACACCTCACCAACACAAATAAATACACACACACACGCACATACATACAGTTTATATTTATTTTCTCACAAGCCGTGCCTGGAACAGATGGCCAGTTTCACGGGCATGTTTGTGAACTCCTGGGTGGGTCAATCAAACGTTTATGGGGCGAGGAAAGGAGGGAGAGAGGAGGGACAAAGTGAGAGGGAGAGAGGAAGAAGCACATAAAGGTAGAGGACAAAACACAAAAAGCAAATCAGATTGTGTTGCTCTGCTAATGCGCACTCAGTTCCTAATCTAAATGAACTCTACCTGTGTCTAATCTACAGTGGTGCTTTTGTTTTTAAATTAAAATAACTTTTATTATTATACATCAAATCCCAATTTATGGCGGGCTTTCAAATAAGGACACACACAAATAAGATATATATTAATTAGATATATTTTCATTATTTATTCAACACGTGGTTTATCTTACAAACTGAAAAATTTGCAATGTGCAAAGTATGAACCCTTTTAGTTAGTAGCCTGTGGCACACCTTCTTTTCGCGGGCATAACTTGAACCAAGCGTCTTCTGAAACCACTATTGATCTCCTTCATCTGCTTTTGGGATTGTTGCCTTTTCCTTGCAGAACTCAGCCAGTTGAGAGAGTTGGAGGGACATCTAATGTACGCCCACTTCAGAGTGTATACATTTCTATCAGGTGGGAGCCTTAGTTTTGACTAGGCCAATCCAGGTATGAATCCTCTTTCTCTTAAGCCATTCCTTGGTAGTTTGCAGGAATACTTTAGGTTGTGTCTTGTTGTATGTATTTCGGCCAACTTCAACTCCTGACTTCGGTGCAGGAGAATCTGGTCAGAATTTGTTAGTAGGCCTGAAATTCATGGTTTCCCTGGATAGTAATGGAGTCGCACATGCTTCACTATTGAGAGGTTCTTTTTCTTGGTACATGGTATTGGCTTTTCTCAAACACAGTGGCTTTTATTGTGGCCAAATAATTATTTTGGACTCATTTGTCCAGAAGAATGGACTTTCAGAAAGGCTCTGGTTTGAATCTTTTACCTACTTGACTTTACCAATGAACTAATTCCATGTTTCACACGGTTCTTCAGCTACTCACACAGTTCCATCAAAACAAGTGGCACAATTGATAAACATAAACCTGACATTTCATAAAAGCAAAAAAAGAAAAAGTGTGGTAAAACTGTGAAAAATCTAAAAGTGCTCTGGGGTTCACATACTTTCAAACAGCACTGTAAATCCTAACAAGTGTGCTGCAAACAGAGCAAACAGCTCTGAGCAACACAATGTTTACATTCATACCAGTTCAGTCAGACAACATGTGAAACTTGTTATGAAGAATGTCAAGTTTAAAGTTTGTAGTCAGTGCTTTGATGTTGTCACTCCCAAATGAAAGCCCTAATTCTGTGAGGTGGGGGGTGTGGCTACAACTTCTCTGGGCTTATAGGTCCAGAGCTACGGGTGGATGACTGGAGATTGGACTTTTTAAAATGCTATATATGAACAGCAGTTATTTCACCTCCTTTGGCTATGCTAGAAATTTCCACATCACGTAACTAGAAAGCTGTTATTCAATGCTCCTGCCTTTAGATAAACTAAAACTGCTAATAATCCTGTGGAAAATAGAACCATGGTGTCATTAAACATCATTATCCTCCACAGTTCTTCTCTCTTTTCTCTAAATAAGTGCTAGCACAGTTGTCACTTTGTTTTTTTCCCTCTTATTTCTGGGGTATATTAGTTTCAATTCCTTACATACCGTCTTGTTATTGATAAAACAGCGTTTTGCCGAATTGAAGTGAAAAAGCTGAAAGATTGCGCAATCAGGAGGAAAATAGTTTATATGTTGAAAAGAGGTTTGTACAGATATTCGAGTCAAAGAACCAGTTTAGATTGAAGTCAAACCTCAATGAGGAACCACTGGTATACTCCAACACTGAGGTGACTCGCTATACAACAACTAATGACAGCTGATTCTCCCTCTCTAATGAGTTCACGCAGGTGGCCTCTCTGATCTGAGACAATAGCTTGTTAAAAGCTAACCTGCACACTTCACCCTGCATGAGTTTCTCTATACTTTTAAACTATGTTGAAACAGGATGTCAAATTACTGTATTTTGTTCTGAGTTGGGCCAGGGCATAGTTCTTTACATAAAAGGATGGAGGGTCAAGTTGCTCTCCATTACTGTCCCATACCAGCCTGTGAGACTATTACCTAAACCTTAATGCTGCCACAAAAGTCTAGCATTAGAGTCTCTCTTGTCTACTTAATGTCTACATGTTGATAGCGTGCATGTATTACACAAAACAGTAAAAAAATAAATAAATAAAGAGGAGGAGGTCTCAGTGGGTCTCAGCCAGATTTTTACTGTTTACACTCTAAATTATCTCATTGTCTCAGGACAGTTATGCAAGGAAAGAACATATTGGTACCTCCGTCAGTCAGGGATCATTTACACTGCTTGCAGCATACATTCGTTGACCAATTGAGACAATGATTTTGGTGTGAAAATGTTTTTCCACAGAGGAAAATATGAAAATTTCATTGCTGTGTGGATTTTTCTGAATTATACAGTTTCATGTACCACTGCTGTATTATGTTGAAACAGTAATTTTGGCAAATATTGTGTGTGGCCATGCGGCAGCTAATGAGAATCACTCAAGCGCTAGTTGTGTAACCTGTTAACCATTGATAATTTAATGGTGACTTTGAAACGAACAAACAGGACAAAGTCTGCAACCCCCACAGGTGTTCGCGTCATTAATGAGCAGTGTCGATCCATCTTATCTTTCTCCAGGCACAATATTAAATTCTGTCCAGCATATATTCATGAAGATATGATACATTTGAGTGATTCTTTATGAATTCCATGTTCTTCCCTAGGTAAAAGCAGTGTTGGGCATAAAACATCCTTCTGGAGACCTGGATTGTCAGTGAACCTGCTGTGGTGACTGAACCAACAAATTAAGTACCACAAGTTTGCCTCTGACAATTTCAGCTCGCCTGCTGCCACGGATTGAATCACATCCTTTTCTCAACTGTGCTGCATTGTCGAGGTGGTGTGTAGTGTTTGCTGTGGGCTACCACTCTCAGGGGAAGCAGCCTGGTATGTTTAATGATATAAAGGCTTTCCAGCAGATTGTACCTCCCAGGTTTATTGCCATGGGAAAACACAAGAGAACAAAATCCCTGAGACTGCCATTCACTGACACTTGGCAACATTACAGTTGTCCTCGTCTCAGGAATGGACTCTGGTAGTGCATGTGCAAAGGAGAGAAAAATGCTACAGGATCTACAATCACTGTAGTTGGTATAAACAACTTTGTAAGACTTTGAGCAGCACAGGGAGAAAAGAACTGACCTATCATAACAAGGACAGGTCACAGAGATGAACCTGAATCGAAATCTAAGGAAAAGCAAAAAGACCGGTAAAGGTAGTAGGTAGCCCTGAAGTTTTATGATCCCGGAGGCAAATTTGCTAAATGGGAAGTTCTTGCAGCAGTGCATGGTGTCTGTGAAGTGCTTCCCTTGAGGCGCGATGCCTGCAAATGTCACACTGTCCTCATACAGGGCTCACGTCTCACGCGGCAGGAAGGACCTACTGTTGGTTTGGGTCCCAGGACCTCAGAGGACAACCCGTCCGCGTCTGCCTGTTCGTCCATGCCCTTCCCCTCTCAGGCTGTCTCTCTTTTGTCCTCTCTCTATCTCATATTCCTCTCCATCCATAATACTCCTCTGCCGCCTTTCCCTCTTGCTTCTCTCTCCTTTCTTCTCTTTTCTTGCCTCCTCTACCCTTCTTTGTCCTTGTTACCATGGCTACTGCCTTTCCGAATGAGGTGGGATTCACGAGGACTGATGGAAGATACAGGGGCCTGTGTTGCTTTTGCCATTCATCATTGTCCTTCTCTCTCCTTTTAAATCTGTCTCTTTAAGTCTTCAATTAACCACTGCCATTGGGAAGTCATGCTGAGCAGTGCCAGATCCGACCTTATTGCTGTCCTGTTTGTCCAGTAAATTGTTTACCACAGATCAAACACTTAGAAAAACTCCTGTTGTTTTGATAATGGTATTAATTCAAGACAGGCTTGTCTGGTGTCAGCAAGCATTTGAGATTATTTCAAATTCAATTTGGTTTCAAAGAATTCTGTTTTGAGAATATAACAAGCAGTGCAATAGCAGGCGATGTTGGTTGGCTGGGCATATGAGCCTGTGTTGCTATAAGGAAAATAAGGAAGTAAACTATGGACAAAACCCAAGGAACAAGGAATAGGCTCATAAGATGCATGGGAGAGGAAGACAGATGAACAGCAAAGGAGGAGGGAACAAAGAAAGGGAAAAGATGTACAGGAAGTCTGTGATGGAGGTCAAAGTCTAGAGTGATACCCAGGGAGGAGGAAGGAAAAATAGGTGGAGACAGACTGTGTTTGTGTGTGGAGCCACAGAAGAATTCGAGGCCTGTGAAAAAAGGCAGTGATCAAAGTGGAGATAGGCGATGGAGGCAAGGGGAGACACAGGGAGAGTGGGAGGCTGCAGTCAGAGCCACAAGGCCCTGCATGCACATAGCAACTGTGTTTTGCGCACTATCTTTATACGTGTTTTCTTTCATGAGCTCTTCTTTTTGGCCTGGTAGATGCGTGCGCACACAAACATACACACACATGCACGCACACAAACAAACTGTCACCACCTTTCAAACTAGCTTTGCATCTGCCGGGCAGGAGAGAGCTCCACAGACATAAAAGATGTGGTCACACCGTGCCTCACAGCTTCGACTTGTTATCCCAACCAGAGAATAGCTGCATTCAAAAAACTATCATCTGATGTTGCAGATGCCATGCTCCCTTGCTGCATTACCTCATTTGCTGGGCTTGCCAAACTAATGAACGGGCACCGACGGAGGCCGAAACAAGGCAACAGCAGGAAAGTTTAAATACACGTGACTCCGGAGCACCAGCAGAGGAAGTTATTTACATAATGCCTCCCTGATTACCCGTCTCCCTGCCTGCTTGCACTTTTATGTGCTGGTCTTGTGGATGAGGTGAGAAAGAAAGAAAAAAGTAACCCAGGCAAGATTGTGATTTCCTGTGTTGTGGTGCGATGGCTAATGAGATATTAATTTGCAACCTTGACTTTCATGGCCTTGGGATGCACAGATCAAAGGGAGAGGATTTGTCTTCTTGATGTGGAATGCATCTTATTTCCTTCCATTTTGGGTTACACTGATTTTTCTACACAGTGTTTTATATTGTGCAAATTTGTATGCAGATCAGAGGTGTGGGGATGGGTGAGTCAGTACAGCAGTAAAGAATACAGCCCACATATTTTTGTTGACAATAGCTACATTAAACTCTACATGCACAAAGCAGTATTGTTATGGGCCATAAACTACTTATGGCCATATTTGAGTTAAAGGGGCTATTTTTAAGTTTTCTGTGCTGCCAAATGTGTTTTCTTTCCGGGAGCAGGTGGTGGTGCTGATGGTCACTTGCCAAGAGCTTCAGCCATAGTTGTGTTTACAAAACAAGAAGTTATAATACGCCCTGTGAGGGAGAGCGCTACCCCTTCAGGGAAGTGTGGACACTACAGTGAGTTTCAGAAAGTGATGAGATGGGCCAGCCAGCCCGGCTAGCTGATTAGCATGCTAATTTCAGTAGAAAAAGAGAAGTGACAGCACTAGAGGCAAAACATTGCTGTTGCTTTCCACTGCTATAGACAGCTCTTATGGTGTCCTGTCAACAGACTCAAACAGTATAAAATATGTTGAGATATTTCCTACCCTGTTTGAGTAAAATGTCAGCTACTTCTAACGCAAGGGGAAGAACTGCTTATCCAAACAGAAACACACTTCTTACTGTCTTTGTACTTTCCCCCCAACATCAAAATGTACAGCATCGCCACGAGGAAGACATGGCTGTCAAAGCTTTACTTTAAATAAAAATTATGTATTCCACACATTCAGGTTAGAAGTAAACAGTAGCTCTCCATTTTATCAAATATTTCCTGATTTTGCTGTGCTAGCATATCTGCAGTGCTGGTGAGTGTGTGTCCAAAACCCAAATTTATCCATAATGCTGTTTGACCTGGTGGCATAAAGAGAGACATTATATGGGTTCACAGTAAGAATTAAAATATATGCTGGAACAATTAGCTTTGTAGCATTTGGTTTGTGCTGCTCGAAGCTGCAATGCACCATTGGATGATAGTTTAATGATAAACACTGTGTTTGCAACCACTTCCCTGTTGACAACAGCACCTGTCTTGTCCATGACTACCAGCTATTTGCCTATGGATTAAGGTGGTCAGCTGCCTTGTGTAGTGTTATTGTATTTAGTTTGAACTGACCCTTAAACTATGTTTGATTGAACTTAACCAGGTTGTAACCAAGTAATAACATTTACAGTGCACACAACGCTCTGGGTTACTTCAATAACTGAGTTAGGAAGGGAATTCTCAATGGGTATAAATAGAGCAAGTGTTAAAATAGGCACAGTAATTTATATTATATACGTCATATGAGACAATCTACTGGCTCAAGCTCCGGTAGAACCTGAGTCACTCCATACTTATCTGTTGACGGTCAAATGCAGTTCACCTAGATGATACTTCTACCCAGCAACTGAACACCTTGTCACGTTTGCAGAGAAGCAGGAGAGAACATAAGTCACAGAGGGCACAGAGGGGCCAGCCTTGGCCTAGAGGTTAGAAGGCCTCAGAGTTGCTGAGCTTCTCTTTGCACTCCTTATGAATGATGCATGGCTGGCTGGAGGGTACAGTGCAGTGTGGGGAGAGAGAGGGAGTGAACGACAGCAGCCATAGAAGCAAATGAGCATTGATCAAGGGCGCTACAATTACACTGACCTCAGCTAGTTCCTTCCAGTGGGTGCCCCCAGGAGCGGAGGAAATGGCCTTAGCCGAGCGAAAAGGTCTTGACGTGCGCGTGTTAAGTGAGGGGAATCTTGTGGCTGCAACTTTGGATTTTTTCTTTTCCCCGCTTGAATTAAAACAAATGGAAAGAAAAGAGCCATTCTTTTCTTTGCTCCTGAAAAACATAACTTAGCGCACACTCATGTTTTTTGTCCAGCGGCGTCAACATGGTATGGTAATGCCTAAAATGGAACTGTGAGTAGGTGACAGGGATGAAGTAGGATAAGGAGGGGGGGTGGGCTTGGTGAGAGAGAGAGCGAGGTGTGAGATAAAAGGGAAGGATGGGAGGAATGCAAGAGGGAAGAGGAAAGGTGATACGGTGGGCTGGGGAGTCGACAGATTGATGGATGGCTTCGCTGCAGATGGATACTGAGCAGAAACAGAGCTGCAAAAACATACTTAAGCATGCACACACACACACACACACGTATGCAGACACACTTAAATGCACTCATACACACACAATAAAGAAGGATACCATTAAGAAAAGACTCACAAATTAGTGTGTACATGCACATGTGAAAACAATCACACTGGCACATAAACAGTCAGACACTCCAGTCCAGAAGTGGCAGTCAGGTGCAGACATTTAACCCGTAACACTTCATCTCTCTCCCTCTGTAACACAGACACACACACATTATTAATGTGTGTCATGCAGCACAGGGTAGTGCACTGACTAATAGCTGTAAACAAGTATCACCATGGGGCCTATCACACGGCCCCAGTAATGGTTATTACCGTCATCATTCTTCCTATGATTATCTAGGCCCGTCATTAGCTAGAACATCGTTTCCAGCCAAATGTACCACTGGCATTGCAGAAATACACTAGACCCCCTCTCCATTTCTTTCATTTACATCCCAAGCACATCTGCTGGCAAGGTGTCACCACTAGGCGAGCTGCATTGAAGGTTTCAAGCTGATCCTCTGTACAAGACAAAAAAATAAAAAATAAATAAATAATGCTCGGTTTGATGTATCTGTAACAAGCAGCGACTTACTCAACAAGACTGGAACGCTCCCATCTGTTGATGTGTTGTAGCACACGGTGGTGGCAAACTGTGCAAGCTGAGTGTACAATAATCACATGGGGAGCAAGGGGTTGTGGGTAGTAAATGCCAGAGAAGTCTGTATACCAATAGAACAAAAAGCAACTGTGAAACTCTGCATGTAGCCTGATAATATCTTATTTTGCAATTGAAAAAGCACTGAAATGTGTTTCCAGTGAGGATGGGGGGAGACTGTGGTCGGCAGGTGTTTGTGTATACTTGGGTCTGGGTGTGCATTTGGAATTAAAGCTCCTTTAAAGAGATAATTGTCTTTCTCTGCCTACATAAAAACAGTATTTTTTAGGTCCTCAAAGAAGGCGTCAGTGGTTTTTCACTTTATACTCCGTCAAACTAGGAAAGCTATAGGTCAAAGGGAAGAAGAGAGCATGATTTATTTTTTTCCTTCTCACACTTCTTTCACTAAATATGTCATCCTGGCGATCAGAGGTATTCTATCAGTGCTTCTTTTCAGTTTATTTTCAGTGAATTTTGGCTGAGTGGTGCAGACTTGAAGGGTGCACTTTATTCGTTTCTTACTCAGTGTAGTGATGCCCCTGCACAACCTGGCCCGATCAATACTTATGCCATTTGATGATGCGCTGAGCGGAAGGTGTTTGAAGTAAGATGGTGAGTGATCAGATTACTTACCACATGCATTATGCTGTCAAACATGTTTATAATTTCTAAATACATCACTATAACACAAAGGCAAATCCATACCAAGAGGGTTATGATGTTCAGGGCACTTTCTGCAATTATATGAGGCATTTGTTTGTTTCTCAATGCAGTTAATTTGATTGATGACTATTGTTACATCGTTGGGGTAGTGACCAAAAATGGTCAGATAAGTTGTCTTGTATTGCAATCATTTTCACATTTTTATTGGTATACCACTGTGATTTTTTTTAACCAATGGTGTTTTTGGCACACTTGAAAGAGTTCATTAAGGGGTCAAATGTTCTTTCCCAAGGGGATCCTTCTTTAGTTTTAAGAATTAAAAAGCCTTTAAACGCTCATTGAAGGTTTTTCTTACCAATAACATCTTCTGTTGTGCATGCTTAAGGTATATATGTGAAATATGGGTACTGGACCCTGTCCAGAGTTCTTCTCTCCAAATTTTGGATACATTACCTCGCTGTTTGTGTATGTGTACTGGTAAGGCAGAGGTACTCAGTAGTCAGTTCTCCCTGGAAGGATGCATACTTAAAAATAGTTAAGTTTTCAATAAAGTCCTAACAGTAAACATGATTTTTTTTTAAGGGATCATGAAACAGAGCACATACAGTGGAAAGCCTCTTGCATGGGAGCACCTTGATTCTGGATGTTAAAGAAAAAACAGAAACAGAATAGCCTGCACTCAGCACATGTAGGTCAAATTTAGCGGAGGCATGAGTAGACACTTTTTTCCCCCATGAACAGCCAATATGAAGCCTGAAGCCGTCTTCATGGTTTGCCCTTTCACAGGCGGAACCATGACTGGCTCCTTTTCAAGCTTTGCTGAAACCTTGTTTTTTGCTGCAGCTTGGGACCATGTTTTCCTGCTTTAATCGAGAAATTAATGGCCCTTTGGTCATGGAGGCTCAGATAATAAACTCATCTACTGTAAATTAATTAACAAACATAACAGTAGGCAGTTAGAGGGAATTATGGAAATTGCGGCATGCATACATAATGGTGCTTATAGTGTATGCTAATGCTGTATATATTAATGTGATATTTAATGTTATGCGATGGGACAAACAAACCTTCAAAGCAAAGCGGGGCCTATTTTTCCTCTGCGGAGATGTCAGGGTCAGCTACAGAAATGTTTTTTGTGGGATTCTTGCTCTCGGACACTCTGGCAGAGCCAGTGCCTGGCAAACCTTGGGCTTTAATGTGGTTCCTCTGGTTCTGCTTCTTCCAAATAAGTTGGTGGAAAGCAACAGAAAAAAATAAAATAAAACAGGAGAGCTCATGGAAAAACAACAACGGCCATAAGCTGGACTTGATCCCACAACAATACAAACCCACGCTATTAACTCCTACTCACTGAAGCACTCTGCCTCGCTCTGCAACAGAATTCTTACCATTAAAATGCAAGTCGTATATATTTTCCTGGACACCTCTGATGTCTTGTTCCCTTTGAGGAACGGTGGACAGAGAACTGCATGCAGTTGATTATGCTTCAGAAATTTCCTCCCACAGAGTGAACATGATGAAGGCAAGGACATATTTAATATTCAATAATCACTGCTTTCAGTGCTGTGGCAAAAGACTCAGTATTTGTAGATGCCGTTTTTACACTCAGCTGTGTCTACCTTTTCACATGTAAAAATGTTGGCAAAATCAGTGACTCTGACTGTTATGAATGTGACCAAAATGTCAAAGTGTTTTGGCCTACATTTGTTAAATTGAATAAATGATGAAGTTATTTACTGTACCTAAAGGTTTTGCTCTGCACTGTGGTTAAAGCTGAATCACATCTTGCCTAAGAAAACCATCAGCCTCATGTAATAGTGTACAGATTTCTTTCCACTGCAACTGCTTCAGTTGAGAGCTACAAATCTACAATGACTCTGACTTAAAATAATGTGATAGTGTGTAGTTTTGCTCTACTCACTGCGAGAGAAAAAATATCAACAAGTGAAAAGCTGCCTGAAAGTTGCAGGTGCGGTGCTGTCACCATTTTCTCCTTTAGAAGAGACTTAGTGTTATCTAAGCCTGAAACACCTGATGAAACTTCCATCTGCGCTTTTTTCCCCTTGTGCTACATTGTACACAAAACAAAACAGCTTTCCCCTCTCTTCGCTTTCATCTACAGTCATAGCAGGCTCACTTTGTAATGGATTAAAACGCCAAGTGAACCTGAAGCTACACTTACTCAAGATGATGAATAACAATACTTTCTGCTTGACATAAATACGCAAGATAAAATTAATTGCTTATATGAACAAGACCCCAAGAGACAGAGGAACACCAAAAACCCATTACCGGACCACAGTGGCAACATGAAACACATGGTTGGTTTGTTTCTGTTTAGTGCTCTGAGAGATGTGTGAAGCGCACATACATGTGTGTCTGTTGCAGATTCACACGTTTACATGTACACACATGCATGCGGCATACATGCACACATAATTACTGAGAATGCACACTGCCCCGAACGATACTTACAGTGTGAGTTTAATGTTGGGCAGTTGATTTTTGCTGTATTTACCTTTAAACAGTGATGAGGGCTGTGTAATAAAAAATGAGTGAATGTTAGGGCAGCTGGTAGTAGGATCAGCGTTATGATTCACTGATGATGACGCACGAATGTACACTCAACTTCAGTGTTCTGCCTATACTTATACAACGTTCCGTTTGTTTTCTATATTCATAAAAAACAGTAATAAACACCGAAAGTCATGATAAGAACCATCTGTGAGATTAACCAACGCTCTCTCTGGATGTTAAGTAAGAACTCCCGTTCCATTAGGGAGGTCGACTAAGAGAACACGCTTGCTCTGCTCCTGCCAGTTAAGGTCGTAAAACCCAGACAGATAAACTCAGACTCTGCTCTCACCAAAGTCTCTGTACTCTCAGAAAACTCCCAGTTTTGTGATGTAGACTGCAGAAACATGCATGTTTGAGCAACAGGGATAAAAACAGGGATAAGAGCAGATACACCAGATATGTCCTAAATAAATGAGACCTCTCACTGTCCTGGTTTCTGCATCTTCCATCGCAAATCCTCAACTATTTTGACCCACTTGCTGTTTGAAAAACAGAAGTGTGACAAGATTGGAAGCTCGAGAATCCAAAGAGAACCTCTTTGGCCCTTTTTGGCAACGTCTACCAACCACCTCTCACTGCACACCAGTGTCTATTCATCATATTCTGTGAACAGAGCTTTGGAAACTCTTTTCCTCCTCTTTGGGCAGTGAAACCTATAAGTAGGCGTTGTTCTGTCAGTCACTGATCACACATAGCCTTTGCATTTAATTGACCATTTGGCAGTAAATATGTAGAATAGAGGGTAAATAGTGAAATAAACTTGCATTTTCTATGACAGAGGTTGTTCTGACTACTGGCCTGAAATAAATTTCCATCCTCTATTAGTACAATACTTATCTTTGATCAGGCATATATGATTAGTGCCTCCATGTTAGTAATATAAGCTTATCAAACCAATTTGACAGGCAATACCTTTACCAAAATCTGTAGACTTTTACTTTGCAGCTGTTGGACTTGGTTGCCTTTCACACCACCTGCAACCATTCAGAGAAACACATAAGAGAAACACATGAAGTCTTTAGTCATGGTGCATACAAGAACTAAAGGAGTTCTGACTGTTTTTGTGAAAGTATGTATGTATTTGTGTTTGTACAACACATTCCACTGTGTGATATTACAGTGTGAACACATCTGTGTGTGAACATTTCTTTATCAGTTTGTTTGATTGATTATCCAGCAGCCTCTCAGCACCTTTATACTTTGCTATCTATCACTCTCTTTTCTCTTTACACACACACAAACACAGACATCCTTGTAAACCTATCTTTGTGGAGACTCGTCATCGACATAATGCATTACCTTGCCATACCCTAATTTTAACCCTCACAAATGAATGTCTAACCCTGAAACCTAATTTTTACTTAATTTTAACCTTAACCAAGTCCTAACCTTCAAACAGCCCTATAAACTTGTGTGGTCCAGTACTTTGGTACCCACAAAGCTGTCAGACCCCACAAGTGTAGTGGGCTCCCGGTTTTCGGACCCCAGAAATCTGGTAAAACAAGGCTCGACACACACACGTGCACACAAGCCATATAGAGGGTGAAGGAGGCCCCGCTAACAGCATATTAGCCACCTGTGGGTAAGCCAAGTGCTGTGTAAATACCCAGGGGAGAGAGGGGATGAGCCGTGGCGCCCTGTCAGCCCTAATCTAGGAAGACACCTAATCTCCACAATCCCCCACGGAGCCTTCTCCATCACTCCCAGATGGATAGGAATAGTACCTGAAGGAACGCCACAGCAGTATCAGTGTAGAGAATTCCAGAAAATAGTCTGGGCCACAACAGGCCACAAAGGCAAGATCTGTGGATTCATTAAGAACTACAACTGTCAGTAAATATGCTTAGGATTACATTGTGATGAGTCATTTTTCATTTTATGAAGAGCGATATTAATCAGTGATGAAGGTCCACACATTTGGCTGTAGAGGAAGATCCTTTCATATTTCATGAAAAGATTGAATAATCTTTCGCTGTTTAACCAAATTGGCCTTCACCACATTCTTATCTTTATCACCTCATACATTTTAGAAAATCTCAGTTTTCACTGGCTGTACTGAGGTGAAAGAAAATACTCTGTTATAATGGATATGGGAAGTGATGTGATAGGTTTAATTGTATGAGAAGATAGGGAGACATGTCATCCACATTCATCTAATAGAAATTATTTGCTGTTGTCAGTTAACTCTATCAAGTGTCTGTAACAATCGTACCTATGCTGAAAAATGTATTAGTTGTTCATATGTTTGAAATGGTAAATAGAGTCAAGGCACTTATCTATGAGAACAAGTTATCTATTATTAATTTTGGTAAAGAAGAATGAAAATACATCAAGGACAGTGTTTGGTAAAAGGAGTCTTAAGGAGTCTTGAGAGTGTTTTGTGGTTTTTATCTGATGTTTTTACCTGACCTGCGTATTTGTGTGAGAGCTGATACATTTTATGCAACAAAAAAAAAAAAAAGAATATTCTCCTGTGACCCTGGCAAACAGATTTCTATTTCAATTAAATGAATATACTTTTTAATTTTCTTTCTTTTTTTGCTGTTTAAATCACAACTTGCATGCTTTTTTACCAATACAGTTTTCTGATTACAATGTCATACTAAGGATGATGTATATTATATGCTGTATGTAATGAAAATTAATAGTATAACATTAAGAGGACACTCATTGGCGAAGACTTTAATGGTAGAGGTTTGAGCAGTTTCCAGTCATTGTCTCCCCCAGAAATGAAAATTACATCCTTGACTTATATTCAGTAAGGGTCTGGGTTTGAGAAGGAGTTGGAGGTAGAGTTAGAGACAATAAATAATAAATCCTCTGGGTCTGATCCTTGTACAGTCATGCCTCCAACACTTAGAATCAGATATGGTTTGCAAGGACGGACGTTTAATAATTCAATTGGCTGCTACTGAAGGACATCAGAACACATTCATCTGATTTAAGCGTCTGTTGAAATGACTGGCCAGAAACAAGGTGTGGAGAGCTTTGCTTTTTTTTCACTGGAACAAGCACTTTTCTGTAGAAGTGGGTCTGAGCTGAACCTCCACCCTAATCTAGATACTCATACCCAAATGTTACTAATAGCGTGGCTGCACTTCAAATAGCACTTGTAAGGTTATTGGGGGAGGGGAGGAAAAACAACAACCAATTTGCATTTTTCAAGGACCGCTCTGGCAGGTGGAGTGCTAATGAACAATTCTATAATCCATTAATCGGGATGTCGTTTGCACATGGCCGTCATCACAAAGTGGCACTTGAATTCGCGTGGCTCCATCAGAAGGGCTAATGGAGACAATGGTACTAATCAGTCCAAAGCAAACAGCTCTCCTCCTGTTTAAATTCACTTATTTAAATTCACCTAGCTTAAATGTATCATTGTGCATCAATGACATTAAAATGGCCTCATTCACTACTATGACTCCAATATTTAATAAAGTTGCATAGTGCCATTGTGATTATAGGTGTGATCTTTTTCAGAGATGGTATCCATACCAGCTGAAGGAGAATTCTTCAAAGAAAAATTTACTTTTTGGTCAAACTTTTGACCAATTTTTAGCAAAGGTGGGCAAAGTCACATTATCACAATGCACTTTTTTTGTGAAACCCGAGTGCGTATCATGCCCCTACCTCATCCATCATATGTAACCCAATGCAACACATTACATTCCTCCTGTCTTACATAATCTGCCAGTTCCCCAGTGCCAGTCCTCCTCTTCTCTCCTCTGCTCCTGGGACGGCACGTTGACAATTAGACCGAACAATGTCTATTCTCTGCCTGCTATGTAGGCCACCTTTTAACCAGTATCGAGGATTGAGATGTCAGGGAGGATTACAAGGTGAGCTGACAATGGCACATACAAAGCAGGAGACACACACCTTGGTGTCTCGTTGCTGAACATAAAGGCAGACATTCTGGCCCAGCCATGACCTTATTAGGTAACCTCTAGTCAAGAGCCAGATGGCAAGAGGTGAAAAAGAAGGCCACTGGTGAAAAAGATGGTGACTGGTCTTGTGTAATAGAAGAAAGTGTTGGGTGCTCTTTGCTGTATGGCAAATCAAATGGATGGAAATTACATCTTGATTATGGCAGTAATATCGTCCTCTGCAGCTAATATGACTCCCGTATAATCTGAATAAAACTATCAAGGCAGGAGTTCCATCTGTGCAGTGTGTACATATACATTATTAATATTTTAATGATTAACCCAAGCCTTGTAGGTACAGTAGGTTCAGTGAAAGGATGCTTTTACCATGGTAACACATCAGCTACCTCATTTCCATGACAACATTATCACATTTCATGTGGCAACCATTTAAGTGATCCCACTCACCACAATAACAATTGAAGATTATCAAAGCGGTGGAAATACCTATTTCATCAAGCTCAGTGGTTGACCTTTTCAATGTCATAAACTCCAGCCAGGTTCAGATGTTAGTGGAATAAACAGTGGAGTGATTAGAGATGGCTGTCGAAGCTGGAACTAACAGTGTCAGTCAAAGAAAAGCGATGGAAACAGAGAGATGCCGATTACAGCAAAATGACAGAAACAGCTATTAAGCTTTATAAATTAGGCTGACAATGTCAGGTTATCATTGTAATTGCACCACAGTCATTGTGCACCACATGCATTTCCACCTCATACAGTGAACCATACATTTATGTCAGGGCCATAATATAAACACTAGACAGGGGGTAAGCACTAATGAGTCAACAAGGAGAGCTGTTAACGGTGCAGTCGCGGACGTGTGGTTTTGCTCCAATTCATCAATTTGTTTGTTTGTCATACTGTGTTTTATGATGTTTTTTTTGTCTCATCTGTTCAACATATATGTTTTTTCTCTGCATTTTCCATTTTTCGTCTCTTGTATGTACAGTACATCAATACAGTAAACATCCTTCATAGTAAACAAGTGAATAGATTCAAGATAATAGAAAAATAAAGGAAACTTTAAAATTATGACAAATTTAATTGTCATAATTCACAGTTCCCCAGTGCCAGTCCCCTCCTTCTCTCTCCTCTGCCTTGGACGTACGCTGACAATTAGACCGGTCAATGTCGGCCTCTGCTCATGGTGTAGGCCACCTTTAACCAGTATCGAGGATTGAGATGTTGTGAGATTACAAGTGAGCTTGACAATGGTATACAAAAGCAGGAGACACACACCTGGTGTCTCTGGGCGTATGAATATAAGGCAGACATTCTGGCCCAGCCATGACCTTTATTAGGTAACCTCTAGTCAAGAGCCAGATGGCAGAGGTGAAAAAGAAGGCCACTGGTGAAAAAGATGGTGACTGGTCTTGTGTAATAGAAGAAAGTGTTGGGTGCTCTTTGCTGCATGGCAATCAAATGATGAAATTACATCTTGATTGCAGTACATCGCCCCGCAGCTAATAATATGACTTCCTGAGCAACTGAAGCTGGAAACTATCAAGGCAGGAGTTCCATCTGTGCAGTGTACATATACATATTATTAATATTTTAATGATTAACCCAAGCCTTGTAGGTACAGAGGTTCAGTGAAAGGATGCTTTACCATGGTAATACATCAGCTACCCTATTCTAGATGAGATAACATTATCACATTTCATGTGGTAAACTATTTAAGTGATCCACCTACCATAAATACAATTGAAGTGATTTATCAAAGCGGTGAAACAATTTATTTCATCAAGCCTTAGTACACCTTTTCACGCTGGCAACCCAGCCAGTTCAGATGTTAGTGGGCTCAAAGAAAGTGGAGCACGAGATGGCTATCGGTTTTGAACCATTAAGTGTCAGTCAAAGAAAAGCATGAAACAGAGATTTATCATAGCAAAAAATGACAGAAACAGTTTACGTTTTATAAATAGGGGCTGACAAATGCCAGGGTTATCATTGTAATTGCACTACACAGTCACGTGCACCACAGGCATTTCCACCCCATACAAGTGTGAACTGCTACATTTGCGCCAAGCCATAATATAAAATGATTAGACAGGGGGTAAGCACTAATGAGTCAACAAGGAGAGCTGTTAACTGTGCAGTCATGAATGATTTATAGTCACTGTGAAGATTATGGGCAGTTGAATTAAAATATTACTTGAGACATGTAACAGTTTATCCCAATTCATCAATTTGTTTGTTTGTCATACTGTGTTTTATGTTGTCTTTTTTGTCTCATCTGTTCAACATATATGTTTTTTCTCTGCATTTTCCACTTTTCGTCTCTTGTATGTACAGTACATCAATACAGTAAACATCCTTCAGAGTAAACAAGTGAATAGATTCAAGATAATGAAAAAACTAAGGAAACAAAATTATGACAAATTAGTGTCAACCAATATAGAATGATCATCACACTAAAGAGGAAATACACAGTATGGATAAAAAGGGACATGGAATCCTATCTTAGGGCAATGGGTGCTCATCAAATCCCCCATTTGGAAATTAAAACAGCATCAATGCCCAATGTGAACAGACTAGATTTTACGCCTCAGTATCACCCCTCTCCGCCCTGTGGTAAATACTTGAATGAGGTCCCAGTATTAGTCATGTGTCCCTTCCAACCGATGCTCAGTGATATGCAAAATGGCACAGATCTACTCAGGAGACAAAAAGGGAGACAAAGCAAATGTCAAACTGTGTTCCCCTGAACTGGGACTGGGAAGGGGGGGTACAGGGATGGGGGCATGTTGGTGTCATGGGGAGGTTATGCTAAATTTCTGTGTGTGTCTGTATGCTGGCAAGGGCTTAAGTGTGCAAGCAGATGTGCGCGAACACGTGTTTGTGTACTTATGCGTGTGCGCAGGTGTGTTTGTATATGCAATTATAAGCTTCATCAGACATTACCTTGTCACAGCTATCTCCCCGTCACCCAACTGTCCCCACAAACACACACACATACAAGTCTCACAAGGCTTGATACTTAATGCATGGGGGAAGGAGGGTGTCTGGTGTTACTGTGGGGCTCTATGCCGGTTAATGACGCCGGGCACCAGAAGCCCCACAGATGGCTAATCTAACCATTGTCTTCCCCACCCAGCCCCTTTGAGCAAACTCTCATCCCACTGGCCCCCCCATGCAGCACGCTACTGTTTACCCCTATTCTAACCAATTCTAATCCTGTTTAGCAACATTCTCAGAACTCTGAATGGCCTTTTCCCCCTGTCCCTCTCCTCTCTCCTTTCTCTCTCCCCTCTTCTTTTGTTTTTTCAAATGATAAAATGGGACTGCTGGGTGGAGAAGGGCCACGGTTATCCTCGCTTCTGTCAAAGGAGAGATAGGGCCACTGGAGAAGGGTGGGTTGGAGGTGGTGGGGTGGGGGGAGAGAATGAAAGCACAAGGGAGGGGTGGGAAGACCTTGGAATGTTCAGGGCTTCTTTCAAGGCGAGTTCATGCCCCAGCTAATTAACAATTATCCCTCATAGTTCTTGCATTCACTAATATGCAGAGATGATGGATATGGTGTTGACATCCTCAGCCCCCTGATGCTGCTCCCAGAGCCTCCCTCTCGCTTTCCTTGCATCGTCTGTCACTCTGAGTCCACTGTGTCAATCTGAGCTCCAGTCTGGCTGACTGATACTCCCAGAATTCTTTTCCTTCAATCTGGAGGGAGATGTCTGTGTGTGTGTGAGGAGGGCATTGTATGTGATATATAAAAAGGTCTCACTTCTAAATCCATTGCTCCTAGCTGCACATATGCATAACTAGACAACTACGTGCATACACACCCACACCACACACACACACACACACACACACGCTGGATGTCTGTAACCTCCACCAAAGCGAGAATGTCACTAAGCAGCCTAGAGAGGATCAGTGGATTGGACCTGTGTGTTCACGTTGCCCTCTCTGCTAGTCTTTTCACTTTTGTTTCCATACATATCAAAGCATTTTTTGGTTCTTTTGCTCAGCCTGCTAATATGACATCATTGCCGTTTATACTGATTTGAATAAGTGGATAAGGGGCACAAAGGCCCACACAGAACAGGGAATGACTTGAAACGCTTTCATCGCCCACTGAAAAGGACATTGTTACTGTCCGACCTCACCGCCGAGTTCCAGAGGCGTTTCAGCAGCGTGGGGAGATTACAGGCGACGAAAGAATCCACTTAACACGTTTTGTTTTGTATTTCTATCTTTTCTTCCCCTCGTATTTGCTCAGCGGCGGACGTATGAAAAGGAGGAATTATACGCAAATGGGATTGCTGTCTATCTGTTGCACTCAGGTATTGACACGCTATGACTTCAAAGGCCACTGGAGTGCTTTGAAGTGAAGCTTGAAGAGAGACACCTGTTTTCTTCTTCTTGTAATAATTGTTCGGCGCACTGATACTTAACACCTCACCGAATGACAGGCTCGGATTCTGCGAGCATGACAGTTGGTCTGGGTCATAAAATCCTCGTGTCCAATGACAATTTTAAAAAGCAAACTCCTTAAGCACTGGTTAATGTACAGCTACAAACCGTGATCTAATATTTAAAGAGATTTGATTCACTTGCACCCAGTAGCTTCAGTTGTTTAATGCGCTAATGCAGTGTCATCAAGCTTCTATCATTTTCCTTTTAAAAGCCTTGCGAGAAGCAGTTCAGGTAATTAAGAAAATCTACTATAAGCCCACACGGCTGCTGCTGTCTGTGCATGTACTTTTTCTTCACTGTTAAATATTCAAGACGTTCCGAGGCAACCTTGTCGTTAAAGGGTTTTCTTTGTGAAGAAGATGGGGAAGGTCTTGACTATGGGGAGGGCCCAGTAGAGCGGGTCTGCCACAGTTAATCTGCAGCTATACCTGTGACTTCTCAACCTCGCCTGTGAAGATGAAAATAAAAAGGTATTATGTTTCTGACCTCAAGCCAAGCATATGAACTCCCCACCCCACCACTCACGCCCAATCTCTCTCAATTGAAAACTCTCCCAGCGTTTCTCACATTCCTTCTTCTATCACCTTGCCTCATCTTCTTTTCATACAGTGTATGCTTTTATCCAAAGGGCCATACAGTACTAAGAGTGCATGCATTTTCAGCATTCATGGCACGTGTTCAAATTGAAACCCCTGCAGGAATAAAACCTCTTCTTCTCATCTTTCCTTCTCTCTCTCTCTCTCTTTCACTAAACCATACAGCCCTAAATCTGAGAGACCTTTCCCAACACAATCTCATAAAATGCCTCGGTCCAGTAAATCAACTTTGAATACTGTAACCATATATTAGCACATTTAGTAAAATTTTTTATATATTTGTCATGGCAGATTTGCTAGCAAACAGTATTCTGCTTTCACATGCAGCAGACCCAAAGCAACATTAGTATTCAATTGGTGTCATGGTCACCTGATGCATCACATCTTTTTAGCTTATGGGAGTGAATAAGAGCTGCTGAGAAGCAACAACAATTCACCTATCACATTTCACACAGTCTATTGATTCAGTTCTGATATGACATATATTGATTAATGCAGGTTTATTGCAGACTAATCATTAAATTCTGGCAACTCTTGACTGTGAAGTAACTTAAACCAGCTTAAAGCAACATTTTTTAAAGTTTCACTTTCCATTGTGGTTCTCAGATAACATTCTACCTCTGCAAAACAAGAAATGAGATTCCATTTTGATACAGTGCTGACTCTGCATAGCATTTTCATACCACACGTGTTTATACACATCTGATATAGAATTATTAAAATGCTTTTTATGAAAAATGTCAGGAACACAGCTTAATAAGGGAGAAAATGAATATTGTTCTGTGTTTGCAAGAATGCATAATGAGGGAGCAGAATGGCTGCTGGTGGATCATAAAACAGAATCTCTTTATTTTGTTATTCACAGGTCATCCCAGGTCATCCCCATCTAGTTTATCACTGACGTAGGGTCACATTTCAATGCTCACAAAGTTGAGGATAAACATACACAATCACCCTCCCCTATCCTCACCTCTACTACACTTCGCTATCGAAATATTCTTAGCTCACCTCTCCTCTCCTTGTTTTTTATGTAGATGTAAGATGTATTTTTCTCATTCTTGAGCCCAGGGCACATTCACATTTTAAGACATTCTGCTCACTCTGAAATTTCATGAGACCAATCTGCCATTACACAGGTACGACGTGTAAAGGAGAATGGCAGGCCAGCAGCATCAGCAGCACAAATCTACAATGTGGTTTCCAAGCTGAGCAATAGGAAGGCTACGGCACAAAGAGAATCTCTGTTCCCCCACTGATGAGCCAGCACAAACTGCCAGCCCCCTCACTGAATCATTCCTCTAGTAAATGTCCCTCACCATCGGCTTTTATGCAGCACAGCTCCCTCGCCCAGACTTCAGGCACTGTAAACGGCAAGCAGGGTCAGAGTAATTGAAATCATTAATCGTGTTTTATTCCACTTTGGGGCAAAGTAAGCTTGAATTGGAAAGAGGTAGGTAATGGCTTTGGATAATGTACCAGTCTTTGAGGGAAGCGAATGAAACAATATTGAGTTGCATAGACTATTGAGTTTCAAAGGTGGAATAGTTGTAGATCATGTATTATTATGCTGTCATAATAAAATCATTGATTTATCTTTTGGAATGAATCTCATACTGTATTGATTTATCGTATTAAATTACAGTCACAAAGACATAAAAAGAGAAAAGACTGTCTCACACATTCACATACACCTTGGAAACTCTTGTTGTCAATATTAAAATGTAAAGCAAAAGCAAACCCCTCTTCCCACCAAATAAATAAAGAAATAAATAAAAACTGAAGTCCTATATTACAGATATTTTTTACATCTTTGGTGTTGTATCAGTGTCATATTGAAGTTTTAAGGATACACCATGATCACAGTGTTTACAGCATCAACAAATCATTACCATAATCTACTCACTTTTAACCTTCTCAGAGGCCACAGCAGTAACTACTGTCATATGTGTATGGACCAGACACACGGCGTAGGTTCAAAGGTGACTGTCTAGTTGATTGCGTGTCCATGTCCAGAGCACCCTGGGGTGCAAGGGCGCAACATGTCCTGTACCCTAATGATAGCTGAACAGCATGCTGACCTCTGGCGCCATGTTCCCAGTTTGGCTATGACCTCATGATGTTCCCCCACTGGTTCAGACAGATCAACAATGTCAGCTTGTGTCCGACCTGTCTCCACCTCTCCCCGCTCGAGTTTCAACATCGATACACCCGCTGGATGAGGACTCCTAAATACGGCGGCCCATTTATTCATTCAAGCTGCTCGCCATGCACAAAAATGTTTACCCTGTCCCTGACCATAGCACATTCTCATTATCGTATTTCTTTGCCTTTGCCTGGCCCACCTCTGGCCCATATGAATGAGAAAAAAAAAAAACTTTGGTACAGCATTTGAAATATTCAGCATAATGGTTGAGATTGTAATAGTTCATAAAGTGGGTTTTAAACGTGTGTAAATCCTTGTAATTTTACAGCTATATCTTTAATAATAATGTATTACAAAAAGCTTTTAAAGTTTCAAATGAAAGGGTGTACCACAGTGTTTCTGAGCTTGGTTTTGAACACCATCATGTCAATGTGAAATTATGTAAAGATGCTGAATTTATTAGGAACAATAAAAACAATCATCATTCTAATTAACTGAAATATCAACAATATAAGCTGTTTAGGACACTTTAAAAAGAATATCCCTTGAAACACTGAAACCCCCCTCTGTACCAACATGGCACAGTCTGCCCCCCCCCCCATGATAAAGCCAGTGGAATGCTCTTACTTCCTGTTTGGTAGTTGGACACATGACCAACAGGTAATATGGAGAGCTCATGCAAACATTTTGGTGATTGAAATTGTTTGTGTTTATGACGAATATAATTGTAATTATTTCATTAACAATGAATGAACAGTGAATGATAACAGTGCATACTGACACAGACAGAGATGACTGTTGTCAGCAAGTTAGCATGCTAAAATCAATGTGGTCATTATGCTAACTTAGCCTCAGGCCTCAGGCCTCAGGTCTCAAGATGCATTATGCAAAAAAGAGTGGTCCTATGGTGGTTAGCTTATCTACACAACTGCACCTTCAACAACTCTATATTACTGACTGGCTGGAATAAATTATAGAATTGTAGAATTACTGGTGTGTATCTGGACACTGTGCAACCCATTCACCGTGACAGCTCCCACTTTTGACTCTGCTGTTTCAGTTCTGGTTTGCTTCCCTCTCTGGTACTCATCTGATGACAACCAACCTGGAAGATTTCATCAGCCTTCCTTTGCTGCAGCCCAGCTTTCTCCTTGGGCAGTCTGCATGTCGGTCTGACTGTTGTCCCCCAACCTCTTAGGCTACTGGGTAAGTGTTGTGAGTTTCTGGCATCAGTGTTTCTGGGATTTGCCAAAGTGGCAGGCAATCTGAGTTACTGTTCTTCCTCTGTGGTGGTGTTGACTCTGCTCATTGTGTCCTAATAGGAACTCACCAAGCTCACCTCCCTTATAAATGTCTTTGCAGCTATAGCTACAGTACTTCCACATACTACACAGTATTTGAACCTGGATTGGTCACAAGGCCGTGTTAGGCAGGTAGATGCACTGTGGCTGTGGTTTATTGTGCTGCGTTTTGCATGACTCCCTCATTTTCCTACTGTATAACGCTGTGGGTTTGTAGATTGTGGCAGGTGTGTCTAGCTATTTCTATTGCTTCTCTGACACTGAAATCAGCAAAGGACTGTTTAACCTTGTGCGTTTGTTTACTTCCACTTGTAACTGGCTTTACGCCCTTAACCTTATAGATCCTGGTTCAATGCAAAGCCTGGTTGAAATGTTGTAAAGGTTACGCATTGTTACAGTTTCTCTATGTGACCATATTGCTAAACAAGTCGATTACTTTCTAGTCACTGATGGGAATGTACAGTATCCTGAATCCAGGTCCAGTGATTGAATAATGATACATATTGTTTTGTTTCCTTATTTTTAAAAACTATTAGACTAAAGTTTCATTACATTTTTTTATATATATCCATATTCACAGTGCCTCCAATCTTTAATTTCAACAGAATTATTGCACGCTGCTTGTAAAACTTAAATTTAATAGCTTTGTGGTGAGGTTGGGTGTGTTTTGATTCCTGGCTGGAGGCACAGAGAGGATGTGGCTTCATCCTCCTGTGCCAAAGCAGGTTGATTGCCTCAGGACAAGGCAAAGCATGCCTGCATATTGACACTGTGTGGCATGGTTGGGCAAGCCTTGAGCGCTGTCAGGAGATGGAGTGGGATTGCTTCTCTCCCATCATGCCAGCTGGCGCACCTGTCCTTATCAGGTTAACTGGCTTGGGACAGGTTGAGATGTGCTCACTCACTGACACGCTGGGGAAGACTAACAGCAAAGGCGAGAGAATGACAGTTTCTAGAGTGCAGGTTCTCTTTTTAGTTTTCTAGACAGTTTGTTTTTGCTTTGTTTCATTTGCTTTGTTTCTGTTTGCCTTATCAAATCAGTGTAATACGCCTAAGTGACAATAGCAACTATTTCTAGGGAAACAATAAAAATTCTTGGCTATCCAGTTTATGTCACTCCCACTTTCAGGCTTGGATCCAAATGCAACTATGACTACACTGTTAAGAGATGAAAATACATGTAGCAGAGGACCTGGGTAGGAACTGAGACTGTGATACAATGTGTCACCTTCACTATGTAGTTTTTTAGTCTAAATCTCAGGTAATTATTTTTCAGCCTTGCTGTATTGCACGTTCCAGACATGCAGAACATGAGGTTTGTCAGACATTTCATGCTAAGCAAGCAAAACCAGCTCAGAAAGATTATGTGTATCATATTGACATGTATATTTTGCCAAATTGCTCATAAATTACAAAGACATAGCTGGTTAAAAATGACATAAAAATGAATAATAAAGGATAACATTACTTTATACAATGGTGTAATAAAATAAATGATACTGTAACTTTATTCAGTTAGATTAAAGTCTACAGATTGATGACACATGTTCTTATTGCTAAATGCTCAGTCAGCAAAGTGCTCACTAACCTCGACAAGTTTCAAACCTCAAGCAAATTAAGTTCAACGTTCACCGATCTTAAAAATATGTTTAAAAGTTCTCTCCAGCTTTCACAAGGTTAAATGTTTTTTTATGCTTACCACTGATGAACTCCATCAGATTGTAATGAATTTCCTACAAAGTAATCCGAATAGCCTGCCTTCAGAACAGCAATTATCTGACTAAACCTCCTTCCAAGAGGTGTGTGAACCCATTTTGTGGCCTGATTGAAAGCTATTCATCACAGTTGGCAGTTTCCTCACTTGTGCGCCGGCGTGCATATATGTGTGTGTGTTTGGCACGTCTTGCTCCTCCGCAAAAAGCTTCTTACGTTTTAGAACAGAGCGTAATGGTATGTGCCTGTATTTACTGCGCTCAAGGCAAGGTAAAGGCCTTTTAGCTTTCATGTGGTAAATGCTTGGTACTCAGGGAATAAATACAAACTACATTAGGTTATTGTGGATCTGTTTTTGATGACAGTCGAAATGTTCTAATGTACCTCACTCTCGGGTTACGTGCACTATGCTTCATATTGCAGCCTTCACTTTGCATACATAATGTGGTGTGGTAGAAGCACTATGTTGCACCTATATTGTAGTATATTCAACTAGCCAGCTAACTAGGAGTAGTTACCCCAATATTAGTTTTGCTGTAAGTAATTTAGCTGAATGAAAGAGGTGCACAAATATATATGAAATAAATATATATATATTTATATATATGTATGTGTGTGTGTGTGTGTGTGTGTGTGTGTGTGTGCCTATACATTACATGTAAATACCCAACAATATGAAAGAAAGTGCAGGAAGCACTCCGGTGAGCAAACTGTCACATTGCATTGATATGGTGGGTGGAAGAGATCTACAGTATTAGAGCAGCAGAGCCAACAACACGGACAGTGCATTTCCTAAAGGCTGCATTGATTGCACGCACACTTAATTTCCTCAGTTATGAGTTTGTGTCTGCAGGGAGGACGCAGCAAGAGAGGATCTGTGGTGTTTGGTGGGGTAGCATGGCACTGTATCAGATCTACACTACGTCATAATTTCCCATCAGAGCTGAACCTGATTTTAGCAAACATGGCCACTCTCGACCCTCAGAGCAAAGGGCAGATGGTGGTGAGGATTAAAATGAAGGCAACAGTCGAGAGGTGGGGGGGGTGGGGTGGGGGGTGGGGGCAAAGCGTGGCGGATGAAGAGAGAAGGCAACAGAGGAGGAGAGAAGTGAGAAACTAGCGTCCCCTTTAGAGCCTTTTTAGTGTTTTTTTTCTTTTCTCTATGCCATAACAAAGACATATTACCATAATCACCACTGCTCCACTATCATCAAATCGATTCAATTCCCCTCCACTGTTCTCAAAGACCTTTGGGAGAAACATCAGTATCTTTGTGTTCAAGGTGAACTGTGTGTGCTCTTGTGTGTAAGAATGCATGTTTGTGCGTGCATATAAGCGCGTGCGTGTTTGTGTGAGGGTTGCACCCTCACCCTCCTCAAACATTGTTTGTGTGTGTGTGTGAGAGAGAGAGAGGGAATGTTCCCTGGCAGAGGCAATAAAGTCTGGTAATAATCACCAGTCCGGTGAGAGGGTGTCCTGAGGAAAAATCGGCTCAGCCAGTAACCACAGCCACATTATCTCAACTACACACAGCGGCAGGTTAACAGCGAGAGAATTGAGCTTTTGACCAGAGGGTCGGCGGTTCAAACCAATTTGGAAAGTCTAAACAGGAAGGTGTACGCGATGTCTGTTTGCCTCTCAAACCCAACCTGTCATTACTGTTTTTCCTGCCCTTGAGCAAGGAGATGTGACCCCCTAAGTGCTATAAGGGAGAGCAATTTAGCAGCTGGGGGCACAAAAATAATGCACGCAGGTCAGCTCTTAGGAGGTATGTGGGTATAAGACTTAATACTAACCGGAACAATCTATTCAATCACTCTTTGACACCATTAAAAACAAATGTTTGCTCTTCTGGCATTCCTCTGCCTTCTTGTTATTTGGTGGTGCTCTTGCAGATTACTGCAAATACTGAACTGCAGGTGGCATGTTGAGAAATTTCCTAATAATCAAAGAAAGACAATTCTGTAAATATGAAAATCAAATCAGAGTTGCACTTTCCCACGTGCTTTCTGTGGAAATTATGTAACATTAATAATGTGTCATATTTAGATTTACATTTGTGTTGTTGAACCCTTTCCTGTAAAGTGTAGGCGCTACTTCTTTTCAACTCAGCAGCACACAGTGTGCTAGGAGTGTGATAGCTACTGCATTGGTCTCTGCCTGTACATGTCTTCCAACTGTCTGCCATTCCTCTCAGCCTATGTGATGGTTTTTATCACATCACACGGGACCACTGAAGCATGTGTGGTAGGAGGTGTGCTTGTATTGTTGTTGTCAAGCATGTCTAGTTTTTTTTTTTTTTTTTTTTTTTCCAAACCTGCCGCTAATCCTTTTTTTCTGCTCCCGTCAGGCAGGCATGGTGTTCATATGTCAACATGGCAAAACCGCCTCCTCTGAAGACACGCACGCATTTGCAGCAGAGTATGAAGACATGAAAGTAAACATGAACAGCTAGAGGTACTACCACACACAGTCTCAGTCGCAGACAGACACACACAGTGGTCACCCATCTGGTACAAGGGCAACCACCTAAAAGATGCTAAATCACTACCTACGTTGAACAAAGATCCTTGAGTTGAGAGCAAATGATGTCAAAATTAGAAATTCAGTGAAATACATGTGAATTTAATTTTCCTTTAGTTACTATAATGCAAGTTTTAGTTACTGAACTCCTTTCTACAGTGGCCCTTAATAACAAAACACATACAAGGGTGAAAGCAGAAATATTAAGGGAAACACGCTCCAAATCCAGGAATGCTACAAATACAAAAAACACATGTAAAAAGAAATCTAACTGGCAGAGAGAGAAGTATGTAAAGAAACACTTGTTAGCCAAATCAGTATTAAAAAATAAAGCAAAATTTAATATAGATTGCACTACCTTTTTGTACCGTTTTGTATTCACATACATCTGTTTATATGAAGAACCTCAAAGTTCACAAAGGCAGTGCTGTTGTGAAACCGTCCAATAAAACATGTATTTATTATGTATTCAGCTTTATCTACAGAAAAACTGACAGCATTATATTTCAACTCTGAGACCAAATTTTTATCTTCCAAAAAGAATTATGATATATTTCAAAATGCTACGGACCACAGAGCCAGCGGTAAATTACCAAAGGGTTTGCTGAGATGAGATTCTTTTATCCGGGATGGGAGCCAGAGTGCTGAGCCGCTGAGATGATCAGTGGTCCGAGTGGCCAGGTGGGTCCTCACAACTCCGAAAACTTCAGTGAAATTTTCCAAACAGACTTTATTTGGATGAACTGACTGCATGTTTGAAAACTGAATGCTTACTTTTTCATCTGAAAAAATCTCAAAACTTAAGGGTTAAGCTAGTTCAGGTACATAAGTAAAAGCATCTGTATAAGGTTCGTGTTTATCCAAATCAAGCACATCACTCCCCTAGCACTTCCAGTGTAGCAATTCTTGTTTTGTGTTTTTTTTCTGCATTTGGAGTGCATTGTTATGTGCTTTGTCCTTAGGGGCCTCCATACCTCTCGACTGTCATACCACTCTGATTGCTGTAAAGCTACAATAGCTGAAAATCACTGGCTTTGTAATTAAACCTTCCTCTGTAATTGCACACCAATATACTGTAACCATCAAGCGTGGGATTAAGGGGGGAAAAGGATTAAGGGTAGAATAGAGGAGCAGAACAAACAGGACATCACTGTTATTAAAACATGCTCACAACTATTTCCCCCCCTTAAAGTCTGGAATATTCTTCCTCTTCTATCAACGCAACATAGTACTAGATAATACTGCTTCACAAATTAGCACATTCTAATCTTATTATAGAGGCTGAGTTCATGGGCAGCCTTTGATGTGTGCAGTATAGCTTTTATTTCACATTTTCCATGTGTTTAATATGACGGCTCTAACGATGTAGAATGTAATGAGAGGTAATTGCCAGCGCTAACTATGCCTCTATCGAAAGCCTTTATTGTTCTTTATTGGACACCATTTACACCCTGATAGCACACTGCTAAATTAGGCTTGATGCAAATCTTTGCTAATGAGCGATATGTGAGCACTGTGTGTTTAGGCTTGTCTCAATACAGCTATTAAACACAAAGCTCACTGGTGTAGCATGAGGGCAACAACTATCCTTAAAGCGTGTATGTCTGATTGGTTTATTTAAATCTGTGTCTAGTTTAACAGAATGATGGCTTCTGTGTTTACCAGCTGTCCTACATTTTTTCGCTTTCACAACTGCCCTCCTCCTTCTTGGAAAAAGAGGGCACATTTTACCCAAGATGCATCACGATCTGGCCTTTCTATGACCCCACGTCCACCATGTTGCGATTGTCTGGCCGCGGGCGGGGTCACACATCGGTCACTTTTGTCCAATCAGAATCTGATGCCGCGACCGACTAGCTGTGACTGGTGCAGAGGCTGTGCCCCGGTGGCACAGTTGGAGTAGCGTCGCAGAGCGAATGCAACAAACAAAACGACATTTTTGAAAAAAAAAATCCAGACATAATATAACTGGTCTCTTAATCTGAGAAATCGGACAGTGTCCCACTTTTTATGATTCATCTTACTTTGCTGGAGAGAAGCGTTTTGGCTTTCCCGCTGTGTTTGCCTTACGCTCAAGCGGTACTTCTTTTTTTTTTCCACTCTTCGCCTTTGTTTCTTGACAACTCTGGGCGACTTGTCCTGTTTACAGGTCAATGGTGGTGCAAGGGGGTGAAGCTGAGTTCGTAATGAGTTGACACTTGGTTCCACATAAAAACACCTCACTGGCCTTCGAACCCACACAGCTGCGAAGCCCACAAGAATGTTAGCACATTATCCAACACCCCCCGTTGCCACACCTTTGTCCGTCTGCCACCTGACATTAGGCTGCTTCACTTTGGCCTTGTTAGAGGTTCTTAGTGAGGTCTAGGGGTAAGACTGGACACCTGACAGCAGACGTAAATTGTAAGAGTTTGTGTGTGAACAAGAAATTAATTTGCACCCTTGATCTGATTTTTATAGTTGTTTTGGTCCTACATGGGACCACGTTTGCCAAAATACTGTATGAAATATACATAGTGTGCACCAGAAAATTTAAATTAAATCATAGCACGGATATAAAACCAATTTCTTCCAGCCACTGGAAAGTGGTTCAATGTTTTGTCTTCCTTTTTCTGTCTATCTTCCACCTCTTGGTAACTGAGTTACTGTTTTCCCTTCATTTTATCAATATTTTGTCTTGTCTTTTGTCTCGTTGGTTTTTGTGTGGGGTGATTATTTTCCCCTCCTGCTGGCTGCGTGCTGTTTTAGGCTGCGTATTTGGGTGTTCTCTGATCAAAACCGTTCAATATTTTGCTCTCAGAATGCAGTGGAAAGAACTGTCCTGTCATCGGCTTCACCATATCTCCCTGGGTAGCCCACAGGAAGACATGCCTGAATAATTAAAATCTTAAACAAAATAGAATGGGAAATATCGTAGTTATTGGGGCAATTTTTATCCTCTTATTTTTAATTCACATATTAATTGAATTTATTCATTTTCTTATTCTATTATATTTTAGAACTACTATTATTATTCTTGTTTATATATTTGTGAGCATTTTCTCTGCCACACTTTTTTCCTAACCCTGCATGGCAATTTGTAAAAAATATTCAATTAAATATTGGTTGTTTCGGTGATATCTCGTTTCATTTAATAGTCTATCTGAGCCACAGAAAAATCTCAATATAATCAGCACAAGTACTCATTTCGGAAATCACTTCCATGATGGACAAAATGTTGATTTCACATTCAAAATAAATATATATTTTGATGGTTGTGGCAGTAAACCCATCTTCATTCCATTACGAAAGCAATCAACAAATTCCTGTGGTCAGGTAATGTGTTGCACGTCTGAGATGTAAAATCTCGACAGCTTTCTAAATCCCCTTATTTGTTGTGGACACACAGTAATACAACGCTTTACTGAATTTTCAAGAGAGAAGAACAGTTTGTCGTTACTGCCAAGCTTGGATGTTGATGCATTTTATCTCAGGCAGTATGTTTGCAATAAAGGAGTGATAAGGCAGGAGCTGGTAATGCGCTCCTTTCAATTCTATCTCCTTTTTACATGGTCCCCTCAAACTTCCTCAACCATGCCGGACTGTTTTTTTTTTTCCCCCTCTCTCCGTAAATCAAGGACAGTGGGGAGGACGAGGTGTGATTGCCTTCACACCCAGGAAGTAATCACACCGGACCTGCCACAGCTCTGATTAAGACTGATAAATATCGACGAGCAGTTAATGAGATGTCAGGCAGGAACAAGGCCCTTCCCTTCATGTCTACCGATGACACCAATGGAGAGAAAAAATGACCTCGACTTGGCAATGTCACGACCATCTTTCATAGGTGCGAAGCACAAGCTATTAATTATCCTTAGTTGGTGAGCGAAATTATCGATGGCGCAGCTGGATTATTCACATCAAAGAAATAGTGGCTAGCAGATGCTTGTTGGGATATTATTCTTCATAATTACATCAGCTCCACTGAGAATGATTATTGTTCATTTTCATTCAATACAATGCTTTTTTAGGGGCAACAGGTTCAGGCAGACCTGTGGTCAACAAATGGCTCCTGCAGGCAGGTCAATTAGCTGATTAAAAGATTATCTTTAATGTTTTGTTCCCATTGACAGTGCTGTACATACAAGTAGCTGCCAACTATTGAGCTTAAAGTCTAAAACCTATCAATAAAATTCAATTAGACACAGATTAACATTTCCATACAGACATCTCTTTATGTTTTTGGTTAGCGTAATGACACAGCACTGTTTTTCTGTAATGTAAACATGCCTCAAGCCCTTTGCAAACACTGCAGTGCACAGAATTCCCACAAAGACACAAGCACAAGCCTTCTAGACGTCTGCTGAACTGTGATGAGGACATGAGCTCAGCAGGGGGCTGGAACAAAGTAAATTCATTATCTCACCCAGCATCATGTATGTATTGCCGTACGTGTGAGCTCTATTCCCCTGAGCAGCCGGCCCGCGTCAGTGCGGTTTCATACCAGGCAGCGTGATTTATGCATCACGGCACTGGTATTACGCTCTGTTTACAGTAAATTAAGGCTCTATCTTGATAACTGCAGCCACGAGGACATCTTATCCTTCCACGGCGGCGTTTTGATGTGCGTGCTCAATGGCCTCGGCGTACCTGAAGGCTGCCATACCTCTTCGCATGTGACAGATTCCCACCAACTGTCCGACTTTGACCGTGAACTCCAGGTCACCCCATGGCCCCCGGGCGCAGTCCTGATGAATATTGTTTCCCTGGCAGACGTGCTCAACCCATCAGACAGAAAAGACCATGCAGCTGCACCCAAACACCCAACAATAGGATGCTTGTTCTGGGGCAGAAAAGGCCGGGTCCCCTTTTTGGGGAAGGGGGTGATGTGAGCGGGTGGTCAAATATTTCAGGGGTTTTGCAATAGGATAATCCTTTGTGATGTTCCTGTGAATGGAAGCGATCGTCTGCAAATTTCAGGAGCATTCAACAAAGTGAAAAACCCATCCCTCCACTGTAGAAATATTTAGTTGTTGAAGATTGACCATCCCCCAGTTTAGCAAAAAATATGTGACTATGACTATGACTATTCCCAAAAAATTCCCTTCCTTTATGTATTAACTTGTAGTCATGGCTGGCTGAAATCAGTAGAATACTGGAATATGAGAACTTCAATCAGGTAATATAAGTCAATGCATGTACTGCAGAGATGGTGTGAGGGGTGGCATAAATAGTGGTATAAAAGAAGGAAAGACAGAAACAAAAAGCAAGGTGCATGGACAAAGTCTGGACTGAGCTAAGCTAATCAAACAGGAATGTAATTAGCATTGTCATGACAGCAAAATAATATATCAACAGCACAAAATGGTGACGTGTGACACACCAAAACTGGCACTTTAGATGTGACCATTAGAAATGCAGTTTTGGGAAATTAATGTCACATTTTGAAACTCTTGAAGGCAAACCTCTCTGATGACTCATATCATGCATATCCTCTATTTTTTTTTTGTAGTATTTATTACATTTTGTTATATTTATTTATTTCAGTTTCACACAGCCCTTAACTAAAGGAAGGAAATAAAGGTGCAGACAAACACACACACACACACACACACATACACATACACAGAGGTACACACATACTTCTTTGTTGGAAGTATTTGCCAATTAGCAAGTTGTGGAGCTGGAGTGGTAATTAGGCTTTCCAGTCGGCTGGTGTCTGTGCACAGCTTAGCTGAGACAGGTCCGAAGCTAAACGCCTTGCTATTTGTCCAGCAATTATGTCAGGTCCCCATGTCACAGTACAGACGTGACCAATTAGCTGTGCCAAGCTAAAGTGAAAGAGAGGGATTATGGCAGAGGAGATGGGGCAGGATGAAAAAGTAGGCAGGGAATGGGGTGTGAGGGGAGTTGGGGGTGTTGTGGGGAGCTTGCAAGAGGGGGAGAGTGAGGGATAGTCTGTAGGGAATAAGAGAAAGAATAAAGGGAGACAGAGTCTGGCTTTGGAAATGAGGGGCAGGAGTGGGTGAGAAGGGTGTAAGGGAGCGGATTTCTTTTTTTTTTTCTATAGCTGTGTGATCATGTTTTGCATTGATCCTCGTCCTGACCGACATGTGGCTAAGACATGCTAATGCATAGCGATATTTATGCTAATGCCGGCTCACTGAACAAGTAGGGATAAGAAATTAATCTTTATTGACGTCTCAATAATTCTCCCCTGCATTATATGACATATTTTGATGAAACAAGCCTGCATACAATCAATATTCTCCAGCTTGGAGTAATGTGACACTATGTCAATAGCCGTAGGAAAGAGTAGAGCTCTAGTTCATCTTGGCATTGGTCCATATTTACTTCAAACTGACAGATTATACTACGTATTGAGCACTTTCTATCTGGGCTGGTCAAAACAGCTCAGAACTTATGACAGGGCCCCCAGTCTGTCTCAGGGTTCTTGTGGTTTATTTCTCTTTCTTCACAAGGGTTTTTTTCTTCTAAGTTTTCTCTGCCAAAGTGTGGACATAATGAGAAAATAGAAGCTGGTTATCATACCAAACAACATGATAGAAATGCTGCTGGACCTTCAATACGTGTCAAGTGAGTCCATCATTTGATGACAACAGCGGAGAACAAGAAGCTGTAAAAGTTAGGGGAGATCTGAGATGAAATTTATTCTGCTTGCTGCAACACAAAAAGAACCCACATAATCCTCTGTTGAAACTTCACTGAGCGCATCTAGGGGGTGGAGGGTGGGTTGTGGGGGGGGGCTCGTTTCGAAAATATCTGCTCTACCCAGACACCGAGACCGCGCGATCCAAGGCTCCGAATTTAATTGGACAGGGAAAGGGAGAAGAGGGGAGCCAGGGGACAAGGCGAGGGGCGGATGAGGTAGAATCTATGATCTGAGCATCTTTCCCCCCTTTTTTTTTGCTAGAAAACAAGACTGTTGGCTGAGTGCCTGCAGAGATGAGGGGAGCTCATATTAATTAATGGGCTTGAAAGACAATACGGGGAGCTTTAGTGTTGCAAGTTATTGACATAACTCTACTGTGGATTGCAAACTTTTGATTTGATTGTGACAGCATGTTTTGCAAACTAGCGAGCCTGAGAGCAAATCGACCCTGTTGTGATGGCAACTTTTGAAAAATCATATCTGATTTGGAAATACGCCGCTGCATTTTCTTGGTATTCCTCTAGACAGACGTGTAATTTAACTCTGGCTTTTCACAGCTAAATTTGGCAAACTGTGGTCTTTAACTCACAGTAACAACTTCAATAATGGCGAGGAACTTAGCAACGAAAGGGAGCATTAGAAATAGATGAACTCTGAGTAACTTTTCCCAAGGATCAATATCCATTCATCAGGCGCCTGTAGCTATAAAGATGAAAGACAGCACTGCAAAAAATATATATTTTTAAACACAGTTTTACACTAAACATCCTCAGGCTTTTCCAAGTCAGGGAGAATAATGCAGCCTAAACCTGTCTGAAGCAAAAACATCAAGTCAGAGATTTGGATGAAAAATGAACAATTTTTGCTCACAGGTACAGTGAGCACGTTAATAGAAATGTGCAGAGTTGCATCTTAGAGGACAGTGTGTTTATCTAAAGCAGATAGTGATCTCAATTGAGGCTTTGGTGCCACTTTATCAACGAGAAATGTTGTTGTGATAACTGTTGAAAAACTGCACAAAGTTCTGGTAATGATTATAGGAGAGAGAGACGGCCACAAATGATAAGCAGTGAAATTGAATGTGTTTGTCTTGGGCAATTACTCGACTGGAGAACATGTGTGTGATTATGAGTTGGCATAGTACCTCACGGAGGAACAATTTACTGCCATTCCACATGGATGAGCGATCAATTCGAAACACAACACAAAGACTCAGCCAGGAGATCAGGTCACATTTCTTAAATAATTTAATTGCAAAAAGGGTCTTTTAAAAATATTTCTACAAGAATGCATCATTATTTTTAGTAATTTGTTGTGTATGTCTGCACCATTAAATACATCTCAATGCTTCTCAAAGAGGAATTAACAATTGCATTTCTCAGCGCTTTATTCCACCCCCCCTTCCCCTTCCCCTTCCCACTCCCACTTCACTATACATGTACAGTACTCTCTGAAACATCTCGCTTCCTTGTATGAAGAGGGGGTTTTCAAAAGTGACCAAGACAGATGTGCAGTGAGCTTGTTAGAAGACAAAAGAAAGGACAGAACTGTGTATTTATTTGAAACAGACAACTGAAGAAAAGAAAGTTAGAAAGCTGCAAGTTAAGGGGTTTCAGGGAGGGTGTGTGTGTGTGTGTGTGTGTGTTTGATGATCTGTGGAGGATGTAAAATAGGGAAAAAGAAAGATGGAAGGAATGTTGGGATAGTTTGGATCCTATTGGCACACACAGAGATAACCACATCTGACAAAGCCTAGACTCTGCTGATCAAAATGTTTCTGTATAAAATGGCAATCCTTTTATTCCGCACACACACACGCTCACACACACGCACACAAACACACAAACATAACCAAGTCTGTCTTAATTCCAGCAACCTGCAGTCGGAAAGGATGAACGAAAAACACATGGGAGCAAGTTCTTTTTCCCCGTGTGAACGTACAATATTAAACACTCCCATGAATGTGTGAAAAATCCACTTAATGATTAATTGTTTGCAGTTGATGTGGTGGCAGTTTAATCTTTTTAAGATGTGCAACAGTGCCAGTTGAGCTCATCACTCACGGCTGGTTGACTTTGGTGAACACAGATCCAGATCCTTGGCGCACCATGTGCACCTCATCAATAGTTCATGCAAACTCCAAAGCGCAGCCATTTTTCATGAGTGGGCAATGTCTGCCATCTGATTGTGTTTAGCCCCAAATATGCCCCCCCCACCACCCATCCGCCCCTGCCTGCACCACCCCAACCTTCTTCATTTTTATTTTATTTTATTTTTTTGCTCATTGACTGTGTCTTGTTTGGTGCCACATGCAACTTTGCAACAGTGGGGTGTAACTGATGAGTGATTGAGCTGAGTGGAGGAAGAGGGAGTAATATTGTATATTCCTGGGAGACTGAGTAAAGTGATTCTGATTGCATTAATTCTGCTCTTCTGCCATCTCCAAATGTGTATTCTCTCACTCTTTTTCAATCAAAATACTGTTTTTTCTTTTTTTTCTTTTGCTTTGAGGAAAAACAAAATAACTCCTCAGAATGATATCAAGACAAAATGTGTACTCATCAACTGGCAGTTTCAACACATTCTCACCATGTTAGCAAAACGTATTGACAGTGCCGGCGCCTCTGATTCTGAGGCATCACATCAGAAAGCAGAACTGACACTATGATGAAAACAATTCAGAAATTTGAGACCTATTTCCTGAATAGTGAGAGTACACAACTGTTAAAATTACTACTTGATTGTGTACTACAACTGTTACAGGTTAGTAAGCCTTTTAAAGAGTGTACTAGCAATAGTGAAAACATCTGTATGTGGAATAAGATGAAACGATAGAAAATAAAGAACACATTGCTGTTTTGCATATTATTCTCCATGGCTTTTGAAGGGTCTTAAGAGTGGCTGACAAAAGTATTTTGGCATGACACACGGCGTGGCCACTAACATCACGCTATCATTACACACCTAACTAATAATACTCACATATTGCATTGATCAACTCCAACCCAAACAATATGGAGACTGAAAAGATCGCACCAGTGATGCCGCCCCTATCCCTTAATCCACTACCTTCAAACACCCCTCTGTCAGAAGCGCAAATAGTATGGTCTCTGTGATGCAGCTGCTATCATTTAGGATGGAGGGGGGCCTGCAGATTTTTGGCTGTCTGCGTGCCAGGGCTGTTGATCCTGTACTGTACTAATCATGCAGCAGCCTGAGACAGGATGATTGCAGGCCAGACAGGAAATGAAGAGAGATAATGATAGGTCAGCTCGCCGTATGTCTGCGCTCGCTGCTGCGCACTCGTATCCCCGCGATGCCAGATTGGCTGCCGCATTAATCGACCTGACAGACAAAGACCAATAGGTTTCTCTTCTGACAGCTCTGGATTCTCTGATGAGGATCTTGTTGCAGAGGGGCAAAGTGCAGGTCTTGTGATGGAGCTCCACCTCTGGGGCGATTGAATTGATTGGCAGGTTAGGCTGCATCATCTCTGTACCTTCCCTTAATCACTCCGACATAAGATAGGGTTGGGAGGATCCCATTGTTGGAGCTGATGGTACATAAGTCAAATTTAAACATAGGTAAACCACGGAGATGCATTTGAGTGATCTGTAGGTTTTGAAAAGAAGAAAATGTGCCTGGAAGACAATTAGTGACAGCTTGTGGCTTCACAAATACTCTTTATGTTAAGAATGAGAATGGATTGGGGAAGCTTAATATCCAGGTGGCACACACAAATTTGAACACACCTACACAGACACTCACACTACGATGGACGGAGCACAAAAGGGCGACATGTCTAACCATCACTTCCTCTCTACAGTCCTTACTTCCCCGCCACTTCTCTCTCTTCCTCCTTTGCTTTCTCCTAATTTCACTCTGAATCATTTCACAACAACACTTCCAATTTTTTTGTCAAAACACCATTTTTTCTTTTGTTATTTATCGTATTTCTGTTACAAAACATGTACAGGCTGTTTAGAACAACAACAAAAATACAATATCCAATTTATATGCAATTTCTTTTGTTTAATAATCATCAATTCATTAGGTGAATCCTCTTGGAGTTTCTCTTTTCCCTCTGATTGTTCCAAGTCCACTGTTCCCAAATGGCCTACAGTCCATCTGAGTGTTGGTGCAGGGAGTGGGGGGTTGCCGGGCGAGGTACAAATAAATACATAGGGGGCAGAAATTAAAACAAAACTTTTGATTATTTCTAAATCCAGATAATAGTAAGTAGAAAGTAAGGTGTCCGTCAAGGTTGCTTTCAGTTTCTGCATGAAGCATATATATATAATTTTATATATATATATATGTGTATGTCCAAAGTTCATTGTTTTGGATTCAATAAAAAAAGAATGATTAACAGTTGTCCACAGAATATAGCGTAATTGTTTCAGATATATTTGCTCCTTGTCACGGTTCAGTTCATGCGTTAATTCTCCACGGTGGCAAATAGCGGAAGCCGTACTGTACAGTATACTTGTGTGCAACTTGACACATCCGCACATCCACGCACACTTAATCTCACACACACACATACATACAAATACGCACACAAAAGGCCAAGTGGTCTTTCTATAGTGTTGCCACGGTCCATGTCTCCCCCCTTTAATCACACAAAGTGTCCAGTGGAGGGGGGGGGTACCTAGGATTGGCCGGCCATTTTTTTAAACCACAAATCTCCCAAAAATGTGTAAGAAAGCCAAAAAAAGGAGGGGGAAAAGAAAACAAAAATGTAGTGTGGACAAACAAAAATAAAACATTTTTATGTGTAAAGACACACTTGATGAGCAGGTGATCCCAAGCTGTGGAACCCTCCCGAGTCACTTCAGGTCAAAGTGAAGAGGTCATCTGGTGACCAGCTGAGGAATCAGCAGCCAAAACAAACGTCCAAAAACCGCGCTCCTTTGACCTTTTTGACCCTCTGTCATCCTCTTGACCTTTGACCTCAGCCCATCATATTTCCTCCTCCAGCACCTCACCCTTCCCCAGCAAGTGCCCTTTTAGATAACACACCTTCATATTGAAGATGGAGAACGTCACACGGCACAATAAAACAACCTATCATCAGAAAAGAATTGTCCTCTATCTCCTGTGGGTCCAAACACTTATATTTTTGTTTTGTTTTAATGCGCGGTGAACATTTAAATACCTACTTAAGCTAGGTTCTCACGCCCATCAGAGCTGGGGTTGGAGGTTTCAGAGGGAGGATCAGAGTGTGATGTTTCAGTTATAGGGCTAAGGCCAACCTCACTAAAACACACATGCATGCAAACATCAACCCACACCAGAGCTGGTGAGGCACGCATGAGATATAACGAGGGGTTAACGCCTCCTTCAAAAACACACAAAATCTGATTGGATGAAAAAAGAAACAATGACAAATAACAAAAAAGCAGGAACAGGAAATGGAAGTGGTAATGAAATGAAGAAAAAAAAAAAATCAGAGGCACCGCAAGCCAGTTTCGTAGCGTCTAATTGGCAGAGATGGGTCAGGCAGCTAGGGTTTTCCAATGGCTCTCACTGGCACTGTTCCTCCCCCCTTTTTTTTTCCTGTCTGGCTGTCCTTCGACTGCATCGATCTGTTTGTGTGTGTGTCCCGTCGCTCACACCTGGACAGGCAGTGTTTGGTTCATCTGTAGTCTCATGTCCTGAATGCTACCAAGAATCTTCTTCTGATGGCCAGCCAACGTCACCCCTATCCGCAGCAAGTCCCTGTAGAGTGAGAAGAAAGGAGAAGAAAATAAGAACAGGTGGCTCAGTCATAAAAAATAGAAGTAGACAAACATCACACGTCTGAAGTTGAAGTGCAAATTTCACTTTTCACCGACAAGTAAACACGCACTCTACCAGGTGGGAACAGGGGAAAGGCGAGCGCCTTGGCAATCACCCATAAAATGGCTTCCTAAGGGGTATGTCAACAAAATGGGGACACTCATCCAGCTAAGGCGACTGTTAGTCTTAACGCAGCATACTTGTGTTGCCTGGCAGGTGGGCAAGCGGAGGGAGTCAAAGAGCCATAATGTTATAGTTAATGATTAAAGAGCAAACTTAGCTACTGTTCGGCAGCTGGTGGACTTCACAGAGCCCACACCAGCCAGCCATTTAGCTACAGAAACAGAGAAGCGGAGGATTTGTTTTTTTGCAAGATATTAGACAGATTACTCAGTATGCTGTCATTCATACTTAGAGTAGGTCTGTGTGTCAGTAAATCAGCTTTAAGTTGCCCACTGTTGCGCAACATTCTTTAATGCTTAAAAATATCCAGGAAAAATTACAGTAAATAAGGCTAGAGTGTGTGACTTAGCCTTTTAGCCAAGGGCTCCACACAAGCTACCAGCAGTGTGATCTTTAAAGTAAGTACACTGCCTTAACCTGAGGTTGAGGGTGCAGTGGGAGAATATTCTAATGTTGACATACAGTTGACATTACTACATCCTTAAAAAGGCTGGGGAGAGCGCACCTGCCTTGGCCATCATTAGTCAAACGGCATAATCTAATCATCATGGTCATGTTGGTTTAACACTGTACAATAATATCACGAGAACCTCTCCTTTCCGCTCGCCTGTTTGATTTCCCTGGTTGATAGCTGAGGAGAGAGCGGACGGCGTCTGGGGCAGCGATTAGCTGACTGTTGGGGCTGTGCCACAGTCTGCGTCCTCTCCGCTCAGTCACACACATGCAGACACACACATACACACACTAGATAATCTAATATTACACGCAGACACCATACACTCTGCTTGTCTCATTGACTTCGTGGCCCTATCCATTTGAGTACAAAAACCGTGCACCTAAACCCACACATGAACAGACGCATGCACGCACATATACTGTACGTGCATGTGGGCACACACATCCACACTGCACACACGTCCTCTCCAAAAGCCAAATAAGGGTGCATCACTGCAATTTCACACAAATAAATGGTGTTTTTTTGTTTTTTCATATTTCGCCATCTCCATCAGCGCAGCGACGGAGGATGAAATGATAATAAATGGGCACCATTAGAGGAATTACTGGCCATTAAGGGCAACAGAGAGCCACAGTACACCACACCTGTCAGCCTGGCCAAATTGAAACAAATTACCCCCACCTCCATTGCCTATTATGCAGCTAATGAGGATGATTTATTTATCATTATAATCTTAATTCATTTATTTGATCATCACTGGCCTCCAATTTCCATGACTTCCATTACATCATTTCCTGTTTGTAAACACACGGCAGAAGGTGGGTGAGTGGTCAAGGTCAACTGGAGATGGTAGTAAAGAAGCAGCCGCAAGTGTTTGCTTAGAAACTGCACAACACAGATTTGTTTGCTTTTGAAGCAGGTGATTGTTACCAGTTTCCCCTCCCTAATTATATAATCCCTATTCCTACAGGGAACCTATCCTGATTGGTCACTTATACGCTTAATCACAAGAATAACATAGAATATGTGTATGCGTTTTCTCATTTTGTATTCCTACATAATCTCTCTCCCGTCTCTCTTGGCAAGTGGGTGTTCATGCTCATGTTCATTTTTAAAACTAGTATTCTTTATACACTACAATAGCTGTACATAAATATTGGAACACGTAACAGTAAATGGCTTGATACTCTATGTTTTCAAGGCAAGATTTATCTAGTATAACAAATGTATTTCTGAAATGTCTGCTAAATGTAGCAGTATAGTAAAATGTGCTGTATTTTTTTAGTGCTTTACGTCTGTTATTCATTTGATGTCTGAGCCTGCTCAGAGCCCACTTTTCACATCTTATCATGTTTAATTTAGCCATGAGACTATTTTTATTCCCTCAAGGTCAATCTGTGTAACACTAATTTGACTCTCAAACTCAGCCCAGTCAATCACTTTAGGCCTGATTAGCCAGATCCTCTCTCTCTCCACTCACTCTGCTGTCATCTGGGCCACCAGGTCAAAGGAAGCAAATCCGGCGTTGACGTAGTTGTCACGGTAGCGGCTCATCTTGATGGCATCCAGCCAGTCTCCCACAGTGGTGAAAGTGGTATAGTCTGGCACACAGCGGTCAAGCAAGGGCTGGGATACCCTACATGGGGGGGAGAGAGGGAGGGAGGGAGGATTGAGAAAGAGAAACAGAGAGAGAGAGAGAGGGTTAAGGTCGTCACTCTACAGCCTCTACCGGGCCAACCTCACCCCCAGAACGCCCCCCTTGCTGAGCGCCACCTCTCCATTTCTCCACCTCTCCACCTCTCCATCTCTCCTCCCTCCCCTCCTCCTCCACATAAGGAGTTGTGTGCAGGGGGGCTCGGGTGGGGGGTGAGTGGGGGTGAGTGGGGTGGGGGCACTTGTTATGACTGTGGAGAGACTGGCTGGAGGCTCGGGTGGTGGATGCTGGCGCTGCAGCTGGTGAGGCGAGATGTTGTGTGTCCACAGAGCAGATACCAAATCGGCTACCACATATTCATTTGTTATCACTACAGCAACAGGTGTTATAGCAACAAGAATGCATTTATGTGGCAACATCAGTGATATAAGAATGCAGAATGTGCCACATGAAACCCTGGGAATATCTGGATTGCTCCCTTCCTGTTTGTTGGTTCATGTTCTTCATGTTGCAATGAGATGTCACTGTGTTGCATGGGGACTGACGGGACTGAAAAAAACAACTGAAATCCAATCTGAGTGGTTGTACTGAGTTGCACTTTCAAACCACCAACAAATGTGGTTTAAATCTGATCTGGGAAGATTGGATGCTATGCGGTTTAGCTGGTCAGCTCAAAATCAGATTTGGGGCTGCCGGTATGAACATAAAGCTAAACTCTTAGTCTGTAAGCCATATGCTTTGTAGCGATCAAATAGTCTCTCCGGGTGTGTTTGAACCTATGCGCATATGCTCTTTCTGACACGTCATCCTGAGGTGGGCGAGACAAAAGGATGTGTGCAACACAATCCCACAGAGGTGGAGAGACATTTCGGTAAAATGCTTCATGACGGGGGGTGAAATATCTGTGGAATGTAAACACAGATGTCACTCACATGTGAGTATGATTTGCATATCAGGACTGACTCATGATGTTGGCAAACACATGGAAGGAGTGACTCACGAACCTGCATGTGTATCTTTGTGCAGATGAAAGTGGCAGCTTCTTCAGTCAGCATGTCTGCGTGTATTCCTGACAATGCGTTTGAGTGCATCTTGCATGTCGGTGCAATTTTGTGTGTATCCTGCACACCTGTTGACAGGCTAAAAAGGCCTTTTTTTAAAAAAAAGAAGAACCTAACCCACTGGTGCTGATCAATGCTGCAGATACAGAGGCCACCCTGGGAGTTTTAATAAAACTGTGCTACAACTCAGAGCGAAGTGGAGCGGATGAACAAGAGGGAGGGGGTGGAGATGGGGAGAGGGAGGCGCAGGGAGGTCAAGGAGGAGAACCAGATGAGGGACCGGGCAAAGAGAATGAGCACCACTGTCTCCCCTCCTCTCTGCTCTGTTGATCCCTGTCATCCTTTTTGATGGCATTAGATTCATTAACAATTAAAAGGAGGAATGAAGAGAGAAAGAGGGAGAAAAGAGAAAAAGGCATGGAGGGAGAGTTAATAACAGTGATACAGAGGCTCCATTGAGTGGTGTAGATGGAGTGATTTTTAATAAGGCCTGCGCTTTGGAGCCCGAGGCCTGAGGCTGTCGATAACGCCAGACTCTAGCTCTTCTCTTAATGGAGTATTGTTAGTCTTCCTTCTCTAAAGTTGGCTTCAAAAGGGTCCAGACTCTTTCCCGGGCCACATGTGAGCCACAAGCAGAAACGCAGCAGGAAAGCTGGGTAATATTGCACGCTAGCTAGTGAGACACTTACAGGCCAAGCCCAAATTCATGGCCAGTTGCTGGGACTGTCACAGCTTCTCCAAAGGGTTAGGGCTATTATTTGTATTTTAAGAAGTCCAGAGGGTGGATGGTTGAAGTGAATTTCTTTTTGAGATCACTGAACAGTGGGAAGATAAACAGAGAACACAAATGCACACAGCGCACGCAGTCAAGCAACTTTTTATGTCAGACAGCCGTGAAGCTAACCTCCAGCTAATCTTCAACGCCGACCAGGACGACGGTATCATCTCTCACTCCTCCCTTGTTAGGTCTGTCGCAGGATACACCGCTTCGGCCCGCTTAAATCCGTTAGTGGGCTTTAAATTAAAAGGCGCCCATCTTTTTACTCTACTTAATCAGCTAATTAACCGCAAGCTAATCTTCTAAGAACGCTACTCCGTGGCTAACCGACCTTGGTTTCTTATGAGCCCAGCCACTGTCTATGCCCTCCTCAAGACAGAAAGACCCTGATGCAGATCGGATAGGTAGGTCACCCTCTCCACTCCTCTCCTTCGCGCTTCCTCCAACTCCGCCACTCTTCCTCCAAATTCTTCCAAGAAACAGAAGTGAGGAGCTAAATGTAGATGGACATCATTGATTGAGCTCCCAGTCGGCAGAGCAGTCGCTAAGGGCTGTATTGAGCAATGGTAATTTGATTTGGTATAATGGCATGACTGCATTTGTGAGAACCAAAGTTGCCGGGAAGAACTGCCTTCATGGAATTTAAGAGATTGTTACAGCTGAGTCAGAGCGGACTCATGCACACTGTATCAACTTGGATAAGGAATATTTGTATTAGTGAAATCATGCTGTTCGCTCAAAATGAAATGGCTTGGCCAGGTACTCACGGCTGAAAAGTCGTAAGTGACTCTTATTCAATAAACTAATGACCTTTACTGTAATCTATCACAGGAGTCCAGCTGGTCTCCAGTATGTGACTTTGGCGAAAATCAGAGATGATTTAGCAATCAGCAGTAATATCCATTATGCAATGACCATACTAGACATTATTGCTATTTATTAAAATCTCTAATCCACCTAATAAAACCTCAACAAGGACCTCCTAGGCTGAACTTAAGAGAAACAGAATCACGTTAAAGTCTATTTCTGTAATTACCAGCTCCACAGAACCTACAAAAGATTTACTGTAAAGCTTTGTGACAGGGGCTTTCTATAACGATTCTGAACTTATATAATATGACAAGCATACTTGACTTTACCCGTGACTGTGTGCTGTTGGTGACCACCTTGAGGCTGGCATATGGATGAGTTTATCCAGCGCACACAATCTGGGTGAATTTGGGTTTATATTTCTTTACCCAGCAGTCCAACATGAGCTGGTGCAGCGCCTGTGGGGCAAATCCATATGGGGGGCAGGCGATAGTCCTGCTCCACGCAGAATAATACCTGAGGAGGGAACGAGGAGAGAAATTACAACTCTTCTAATCGCAGTGTGTGTGTGTGTGTGTGTGTGTTGGGGGTAGGACAATGCGTGGGAAAGAGATGGGTCGATGAGATGAACAAGTGAGGGAGGAGAAGAGGTTGAATGAGGAAATGATAGAGGAGTCAGAGATAAACAGAAAAAAAAGCCTTGGGTAATACAAAGAAATAGAGGAGGAGAAAAATTAGCTGTGAGGGAAGTTATATATATGCATGAGAGAGAATGGCTTAACAGTGATAACAGAATTCACAGTGAGAAAGACAATACTAGAAATATCTACATTTCTACATGTGTCATTAAGTACTTACAACATGCTTACATCTTGATTGCCATGTCCCAGGCATCGCCGCCGCCATACCACACATCACCTCCTGTACATGATAATGCCGACTCCACACACGCTGGCTGAGGTGAACTTCCTGTAGGCAATCGCCTGAGCCGCCCAGCGAATGGGGATCTTCCCTCCCTGTGGATATGCGAATGAGAAGTGAGCATGGAATACTGAGGATGGAGCAAAACACAGAGTCACACACACATACAAGAGGGGGAAAGAGAGGTGAGAAAACACAGTCTGAGGGAAACGTTGATACACAACACATGGGCACATGCTGCATAACCTAAAACGCCATAAACACACAAAGGTACATTGTTAGGGAAAACGATGCTACATAAACATATGAAGCTACACAAGGATATTTAATGTGCTACAAACTGTATTTTTCAGTACCAAATATATCACTATCATTTTATAGTCCTTCTTTAATCTACCAGACAAACTGAGTTGTAGGGGAGATAATTGCTCTTATGTCAGCAGTACCCTCGCAGTACAGAACACATTCAATTAACACCATCGCCTCGATCATATCCTCTCTTCCTGACATCATTCTGGTATGGCTTTTGTTCTGCTTTTACCAAACAGTATCCATATGTTGAAGTGGCATTTCTACATCAGCCTAAATCATTTGTTTGGCAACACGCTCAGAGTTTCCACAGCGTCAACAAACTAGAGGCTAATAAATTACAGGTGGCTGGAGGAGGCCGCTCTCTTTAAACCAGAACTAATGTTCATTTATACTGAATCTCAAAAGACCCTTTCTTCCTGTCTACTTTCTAGTTTTTTCTGTTTGTTATATGAGAATAGAGCCGGAATCAATATTATATACTGACATTCCAGCAACCACAGCACCACGCCCAAGTAGAAAAATCTACATAGCCATCAGTGTCCATATATTTCAGCTCCCTTCAGATACTTTTGCACTCCAAAATGTCACAAATTAATCCTCGAGCCAAACTTATTTTTCTCCCGCCCTTGACATTCACAGTGAAGAGAAAAAACTCTTTCTATTCAGAATACCATGTGGAACAGACTTGACACAGATCTATTTTTTGAATACACACCATACTTGCCAATGTTGTGTATCTGCTGTGAAAGGGGCCACAAGTAACAGAGATGTATTGATGCTAAACATTACATGGCACCTTTAAACATTGATTTCAAACATGAACAAGGCTACAGCAAATATAAACATATAGAGCACTGATCACCAGTGAACTGGTATAGGTAGGGTCTGTGGGGTCGTCCCCTCGTGAAACGAGACAGGCCGGCCGACACCTACACACCAGATTACCGTTGACCAAGATGTTACGGGCAGCCAAGTCTCTTTGTGCACGTAGTTCATGTCTGCTGACAGGTACTTCATGTTTGCTAAGGGAGCATTACAGTATACAACTAGCTGGACTACAGAACTGCCCGTCATTGAGCTGGCAAAGGAAGAGAGGAAATGACAAGGATAAATGGACTGTAGATCAAGGTTGTGCTCAAAGGATGTGTTTTTCTCTTTACCTTATTTTTTTTTTGTCCCATATGTCTTTACTTTCTTTGCATATGTTCCCTTATCTTTGCCTCTTCATCTCTCCGTCACCTCATCTTTCTTTTTCAATCCCACTCATCCTCCATTCTCTGTCTGTATCCCTTCTATCGCTTCCCTTCTCTGGCAGACAATGTATGGTGTGACTTTGAGGCAGAGAGATTTGTTTGAGACTGAGCTTTGTAAATGTCACCAGTTGCCCAAACAAGCATTTGTTGATATCCATTAGGTCGGTAGGAGTTTAAGAGGACCTTTTCTACCCAAAGAAAGTGTGATTAATTAAAAGCGAGATCAAGCAGATTTGGATGGTCTTTATTTAAGGATAGTGTTGCATTATTGATAAAATCACAGATCCATGTTTTGTAAGGAGAAGCACTAGACCTCGCCTGTGTGCAGTGTGTTCATGTATTCCCGCTTTCCCTCACCCTTAAGAAAGAGTCCAGTGCCCCATTCTCCATGAACTCAGTCACAATCACTGTGGTCACTTCAGGACCACGCCTTCCAGGCGGATAATGTTAGTGGCCGAACTGGCCCATGATGGAAGTTTCGGACAGAAAGTTTCCTCTGGCGGTCAGTGTAGCCTACCTGAGAGTCTTTATGGCTATGATGATTCCCTGCCGCCCAGGTTAAAGCCTGGAGGCGATCAAGGCACACCTCCCCGAACTCTCCCAAGCAGGAACCCACGGAGACAGCGCCACAGAGGCAGACACAGCAAAAGAGGAAGAGGGAGAGATGGAAGGAGACAGGAGAGAGATGAGGAAGGGGAGAGGCATGACGGAAGAGTGAGGGAGAGTGGGGAAAGAGGGGAGAGGGGACAGTTAACTGGTTAGAACCAAGGAGCCAGGGAAGGGCAGCGGGAGGGCTGGGACAGGGGAATTGCAAGAGAAGCCAGGACTTAGGCCAGTGTCAGCGATGGTGGTGATAGGGGGGTGCATACAGACTCTAATGCTGTTAAGCTACGATTAAAAGAAAACGCATGGTGAGAGTGAGAATGATGGAATGTGAGAAGATGGTTGATAAATGGTATGTTGAAATAAAAAAATGGGTAAAGAGGGGTGACAGGGAGAGAGGGTAAAGGAGGAGGAAGGGGCAAGGATCGGGGGTGGTGTTAAGCTTCAGGAGGAGCATGCTACAGGAGTGAGTATGTGGAGACAGAAGCTTAGTGGGTTCTCGGCCAGGACGCTTACGCTTTAGAGTCACAACGTGCAAAGGCAAGAAAAAATTAGACGATGGCGCTTATGTATTTATGACATGGTAAAGGAAGGAGCGAGGGGTGGGGTGGGATGTAGGGAGTCGGGGGAGAAAGGGGCAGGGGATGGAGGAATGGAGGAATGGATTGTGGAAGGGGTAGAGGAAAGGAGGGGGACAGGGAAGACAGGGGTTGAGGGTTCGTCACTTTAAAGGCGAATGCTGGGAAGCGACGGGTTTCAAGAAGTAGCCTCAGCAGTAGAAGAGCTGTCGTAGTAGTAGAAGTAGCAGTAGTAATGGTAGTAGCAGAAGCAGTAGTAGGGGACTCCCATCTCTGCCATCACAACGTCCTCCATTTTGGCTCAGATACAATGCTAAGAAAACTCAACCTCACTTGGCACAGTCCTGCAGCTTTTGAGCAGAGATATTACTATCAAATATATCAAATACATAAAATATTTTACTATCTACGACATCAAATGTTAGGGAGGGGTTCTAAAGGAGGGGGCACAACCACATAGTGGAAGAGGTGTAACTGCCAGGAACAGGGGTCAAATATAGTGATCTAGTGGAAGACCTCATTAATAAAGAGGTTTTCGAGACAACTAAAAAAGTGGGCAGGGTCAGAGCCGACCAATCCTGGATGAGCAAAACATTTTAATATCTTAGGCCCCATCTGGACAGGATTAATACTTTAGAGGGATGTGGGAGATAAATATTAGCCATGCTCCTTAGTTACCTGCTTTGTGCAACCAAAGACATTCCCCAGGCTACTACACATAACAGAGTTTAATGTAAGATAGTAATGAGCCATTTGATAATTTCTTAGGGTCTGATTCTCCACATGGGTTTTCAGTAATAACTGTCTGTCAGTAACCAAGTAATGGGTTTGTATAAAATTCTTTCATTACATCCCAAAGAGCTCAAATATGGGCAACTGCTGAAGTTCAAAAATTGGCAACTACACGACACAAATACTCAGATCTGAAATCACAGAGTGCCTTTCTGTAAAGGAAGTAAAAAAAAAAGGATGGCCAACAAGTGTGCCAAAAAACAGTAGGCTATAATTAATACTGGACAAGATAAGAGAAGAATTACACACATTTCGCTCGGACAGGATTAAAATCTCCCCTAGAGAAATAAATCCTGTCTGTATGAGGCTGTAGTCTTGCATTGTCCAGAATCTGCTTCCAGTAGCTTCACATTTTCAAATCATTTAGAATTTTCTGCTGTGTCATAATCAATTTGAATCAAATCGGTTTGCTTACACAGCATCTCGCTTGCTCCAGGATTGGGCTCTGTTTTCAGGGCACGGGTGAAATGATAATCCACCAAACACAATGGCATTACAGCTACTCTGAATGTACAAAGCATGGTAAACAACATAAGGGTGCTAGGACTGTGAGTTCCACTAACTTAAAGAGGATATACTGTAGCTAGTAATGTTTGTTTTTTTTAACACAGGAGAGTGCTAAGGACATCTGTGAGACTGGAAAGGGGTTCCTAAGAGGTGACGAGTGCGGTAGGGGGGAGGAGGGAGGCAAGGAGAGGGCTAGCGATGAATTGAGTGAAAGTACCGCTTGGTGTGAAGTCCTCTAACGGTATGGCCTGGAGGTGACTAGCAGTCTTCCCCCTGTAGCTCAGGAGCTTTGGTGGGTTACCTGCGCCGATGACCTCCTCGATCTTCACGCAGGAGACATCGATCTCCTTGGCAAACTCGCGCACCGCTTCATTGGGGTCCTCGTAGGTGAAGGGGTCAATGTAGACCTTCATTCCCGGCGTTACTATAGGGGATTCAGTGGCAAGAACAGGAAAGTGAATCTATGCTGCCAAAATTAAAAAATCTTGATAATCGTTAGCACTGTGTAATATCTTTTATCAACCAGGTCTAGATCAAGGCAAGATCCGTCTTTACAGTTTTATTACTGCATTACACTGATCAAGCCAATTCATGTTATGTGAGCCACTCTTTAGCGGGAGGGGATGCTCAGTCACTGCAAAGCTGAAGTATAGGAATACTGCTGTTGTAATGTGACAAGGAGGGGCATCTCAGCAAAGAGACTTACTGTACTGCTGCAGTTTCTCTGTGTACTCCGACTCTGAACCATTTCTCTGCTTTCTGTTGAGAAAGATGAAAACACAAACTCAGTCACGTGAACTCCTCACAGCGGGCGTAAATACTGGAGAGGAACAAAGGCACGAGGAGAAAACAGATCCCTAATAATGTCTGCAAAGACGTAGCCACACTGCAATGTGGCTTGGTTAAGATGTTTAGTCTTTCCGCATTGGAATCAAGGGATATGCTGTAGATAAAGACTGTATCAATGCCTGGTGGTAAAATGATTCATACTTTGGGACTGAAACTCGAGTCCAAACAAAGGATATCATACCATTGTCTTATGCACCCAGCAACCCCCCCCCAAAAAAAAAGAGCAGCCGAGACAAAAGCAGACTTAAAGAGCAAGCTCAGCTGTCTTGCTTTTCTCGCCCTACAGACATCACAGTGTTCGTTTCAATTCAGTCCGCCTCTTATTTTCTCCTCATGGACTCTCACTGTCTTGCTGTCATTCTCCCTTTCCTTTTTTATCCATTTGTCTTCTGTCTTTTTCTCTTTTACTCATGTCTCTCAGTTTCTCTATGTGCATCTTCTCGCCTGTGTCCCTCCTGCACTAGAGTTGGGGGGGGTGGGGGGTGCAAAGACGATGACAGAGTGAGGGGGCTGGGTTGTTGAAATTACATGTTAATGTGCTTCCTTTGTTGTCTAACCAGTAACCAGGGCAATAATACCCGATGGTGATTTGCATCTTATTTCAAATTCTAATTTGGTTCCGGAATATGCCGAAGCTCTGTGTTTTGTATTATTACTATTTTCTCCTTCTTCTTCTGTGGCAGTCAGAGCAGGAGCTAAGCCAAGACCCTGAGAGAGACACAATGTAGCGGTGTGAAAATAGAGGAGAGCGAAGAGGCAGGAGGGAGAAGGAGAGAAGGGGGAGCCAGGGAGATTATTATTCAGTCTAGCGTGACCGATGCCCACGCTTGTCAGACGCTGCCTGAACTGGCTTTCGGAGGGAACCCAGTGGGCGCTAGTCAGCGGTGGGTGCCAACCTTTCACACATATATACACTCACAACTCACACACACTGGATTTGCTGCTTGACAAATGAGTGGTATAAAGATAAACGAGTGTGGTTAGGCCCAGCTGATGTGGTGTCAGACTTTTTGAAAGGTGTGAGCAGCCGCTCGCTTCTTTCTAGTCAATTGGGCCCAGCAGACAGGGGCCGCATCTGGGTTCTTTGTGGTCGGGCAAGCGCACAGTTGACTCTGAGCGCTGGGCCACGAGGGCAGGTCTATCAGGCCCAACAGCTGCTCCACCATGCTGTGTCCAGTGAGCAAAGTAGCATTTTGGCCAAAGCTGTTTACTATTCACAGATTCAGAAGGCTAATCTGGCATTCAGTGGCCTCACAGGTGGCGCAGAAATCCGCTGAGACTGTTCTGGGGTGGTTTGGAGGACATGCAAACAAAGTTGACATTTGAAGCTATCTCAATTTTTTTTTCATCTTGAGAGAAAAATGCTTCCACAAATGTTTCTCTAAGTCCTTGTTGTTTGAACATATTCTGTAGGCTTGATAAAAGTAAATGAGTCACTGTAGAAGTGCTCTGCCGTGCTTTTATCTACTGCTGCTCATGCTCATCTTTCACACGCTCTGACTTTTTGAGAGGCTGGTGAAGGAGTTATATCCTGACCTGAGGCAGACGATAGCGATGACCACAACTGCGATGATGAAGACCAAGGTGGCAGTGGCTGAACCCACGATGAGTGGCAGCTGCTCCTGCCATGACTTTGGAGGGTCAGCTTTAAGGGTCAAAGAGAGAGGAAAGTGGTTACTCAGGAGAGCTTGTCACAAACATATAACACCCACACTAGCTGCGATCTGTTTGTATAGCTGGAGACCGTGCCACTCTGTGAGCTGTGCCGCAGGTCTAACTGTAGGCTTGTATGCCTCTCATGCCTACTTAAGATCTGTATGCTTACATAAGTAAAACCATGCCCCTGTGCGGAGCAGAGTGGAGAGCAACCTGAAACTGACAAATGTATTTATGGGGACTGCAGGGGAGACTGTTCACTTCTTCTACTTTGTCTGCTTAATGATGAGTACGACGTGGCACAGGAGTGAGGTTGTTACCTTGACTGATTGCTAGGAAATGGTAGATTTTTTTTTACCAAATCGTAAGTCAATTTCTCCACAAGGATTTCAGTAATTTTTTGCATGAAAAATAGGCATAGTAGCTTCTAGCTCTCTGAGCCTTTGAGCCTCCATTATGTTCATAAGCTTATGCACAGCACTATTATGGAGGTATTGCTGCTAAGCCACAAATATCCCAATATATCCCTGGGTAATAAAGTGGGTATGGGAATAGCATACTTTGCAGGTTGGTGCTGAAGTCCGCTGGGCTGCTGTAACGGCCGTAACCAGCCACAGTTCGGGCACGGACTTGTACCACGTAAGGTGTGCCGGCCTTGAGACCTTCGATGCGCGCGTTGCTCCGCTGGGCAGTCATGGTATGGGCGATGGCCTCACCCTGATCCTGCAGAGACGAAAGACAATCAGTGATGAAAACAATACCAAATAGCAGCCCTTTGTGCTGTCTCACTCATCATCATCCCCTCTCTGATGCTCTACCCTCCCTGACACTGCTGACCAATCTCACCATGCAGGCGGGTGAAAGAAATATGGAGACAAGAGCGAGAGGGAGAGAGAGAGAGAGAGAAATGGAGATAGACAGATCGTAGTCGGCGTGTTTATCCGATGGGAGAAGGACAAGACAACGAAACAGAGCAGATATACACTGAGTGCCTTTGTTCTCTCCCCGAGGCAAACCCACTCACAACTCTCTGGGCCCCTGGAAAATACAGAAACTTTCTAATGCACGGATTGAGAGAGAACGGGGGGTAAGAGGGATGGCAAGAGGGAGAGAGAGAATTAGGGGTACAGAAAAGGGCAGAGCATAATAGAAATGGAGAGGATTGGGAAAAGAGAGAAAAAGGAAGGAGGGATAGAGGGATGGAAAGAGGGGAATAAGCAGGCGAGGATGATCACCCAAGCTAAGATTGGAAATGGTGACTTGCCTCGCTGCAGCCATGTGTTTATCAGCAGAGGCATTGTTTTCCACATTTACAGAAACACACACGAAACAGAGACCATGCGAGTCAATGAAATTGGATTGAATTAGAGGCGTTGACTTACATTGCCGCTTACCTTCTCATGGTACTTAATCTCATAATCCAGAATGATTCCGTTGGGTTTCTCCGGAGGCAGCCAGGACAGGCTCATGGTGCTCGCTGTGGCCGCCATCAGGTGAACCGTGGGCACTGCAGACGGAGCTACGAGGGGGCAAAAAAACAAAACGAAGGAAAATCCGTTTTATTTATCGTTTTCTGTGTTATGTCTTTTCAAGTTCTATGCCCTTTGTGTGTTCACATAAGCCCAAACACAAAGTCTTAGGCTGTGGGCTTTGTGAAAAGCTTTGGCCAATAGTTAGTATGCAGAACCATTCCCCGCTAATGCTCAAATTCTCCCTCCCCAGAGTCCTTGGGGAGGGAGAGGGGATGTCTAATTCTCCTGTGACAAGAGAATCAAACTGCAAAACTGATGGATAAGTCTCTGGTACATGCAGTTCTCCCTGCCATGCACCAACTGTGGGCAAGCAGAGGAACAAGGACGCACATAGAGATGTAGACATTTCACACATTAAACTTGAATTCTTGCTGAACTACTGCTGCACTTTTGCTCCACCGCATAGAGAAAGTGTTTGAGATCCTTTTTTGCAGTCAAGTTTAAAAATGTGGACACACCATAGATTCTACTTAATTTACATAACATGCACACAAATACACAAAGAGACATTTGTGGGCACACGCATGCACTCACAGAGGACCATAAAACACACTGGCACTCCACCCACCTGAGTTTTTCATGCTTTGTTCACATGTGCCTATTAATGGCCAAGTGCTGTCTGCCTCCCTGTCTCTCTTCCCTCTTTTCTAAGTTCAGGCTTGTTCTGTAGCTCTGACTCACTGCCTCCTCTCAGTCTACTCCATCGCTTTTGTTTCATAACTTGAACAGTCTATCTCCAGTGGTACCTCCTCTTCAAAATTAAAGTTCCTGTACTCACACAATCAACTCCTTAAATTTCCCCCGCTTCAACTGTCCTCTTCAGCTCTTCACTTTTCATTTCCTTTTCACTGCCACACACACACACACACACACACACTCGCCATTTTTGTTAAAAGCTTTTTAATCCCTAGTTTTAAGTTCTTTGATCCTCCCCCTCACATTTCCTTTCTCCCTCTGCTGCCTGTATTTGTGGCCAGACATCCTTCTGTTACTCTCTCTCTCGTTGTCCCTCAATCCTTCCCTTCCCTGCCTCTTTCCCTCCCCTGCCAGCCACCCATCCACCCAGGCCCTCCACATCTCTCTTTCTCCCAGATGACAATACCTCCTCGGGCAGACTCCTTGGTTTCTAGCTAGATTAGGGCCCTCCGGGAGAAGATTGCAGTAACCATGGAGGTGGCCCAGGGCTTATCACCGCCCCCTAGTATTTATTATTTTGGTTTCCAAAAGGTAATGCACATGCAGGGATGGTCTTGGGACTACACCAGGAGATAACTGATCAGAGTTGATGCTCTCTTGCCCCCATTTCCCCTTCACCTCTCTCTCTCTGCACCCAACTGACCCTCAGCAGCCAAAGATAGACAGTTCCTGTCAGCCCAGTGCTGACCCTCAAATAACAATGACACCTCATGGGGGTACTGAAATCTTTTGGGTCCTAGGGACCCACAAACAGAAGGCATTTTTTCAGGAGCAGGAATATAAGGTTAGAGGCCATGGAGAGAAGAGAGAGATGATGGGGATGGAGCAAAGGATAACTTGTGTTGTCTAAGACCGCCGGAAGAGCAAATTTAATATAGCTGCTAAATAATCAAGGCACAAACTTTTAAGAGCCCTGGGAGAAGCTCAACAAGAGACCAACTCACATGAACGAAAGTGCAGAGAGTAAGATCAACAGCACTGAAATTTACTGAGGTTGTCGAAGGTGAACTGAACCAACTAAATGACCAAATTTTCCAAAGTAATTGCAAAAATAATCTACCTAATTTTCCTATCAAATTACTTATTTGCCTATCTTAATTTACGAACCCACTCTTCATGTAAATTTCTAAATTGTAAGTGATCGCCATCACTACCTGAAATTAACCTGTATACAGAGCCAGGGTGGGTCCAATCTCAGCTCCATCAGCACTGATTGCCACTGGCTCAGTTACCGTTGATGCCAGGGCTGGAGGAGCAGTGGTTGGAAGCAGTGGGCAGCTAGAATACTGAAGGTTTTCAACACTTTGAATACACACTGCCCTCGCTAGCTGCTATTTGCAGTAGTTTTAGTACAGAGCATGCTGTGGGCGCAGGCATCCTTTCTAAGCTTCATTCAGAAGAACGCGAAGTTACGCACAGTTGCTTCGATTAATGATATAGCGAAGTTAACCGTTATTGAAGATATCTTCACAACAATCATCTGCGGGTCTGGAAGTTACGGAAAGACACGTCAATAAATCGTCAAACAGAGTTGTGCCGACAAGGCAGCCCCGAACTGGCAGTTGAACAGTCGACGAGCGACCATAACATTGAAGGTGGCGCAGTTAGACAGCAGATCGGCGGTTCAACGAGGACACCTGGCCGCGTACGAGCGATCATTTAAGCCATCATTTTGAATCTCTTCGTAACCGCCATTTACACCTTTGTGTCAGCATCACTGTCGACTTCAGGCACGCCGAACATTACGCATTTTGAACCGCGACGTATATGCAGCCGACGAGGTCCTCGATGGTTACGTTACGGTGTTCCTTCCCCGAGGCCCATTTGCCTGGAAGCAACATCCGGAGACGTTAACAAAACGCGAACATCATCAATCGGGTATTCTCACCGCCAACCGGAACTATTCAGTGAAAGCCAGCCAACATGTTGCCTGTTATTAGGTGTCAATAGCAATGTCATTGTGCGAAGATGTTGTTTTCGACGTGTACATCAATCGACATCTGTTATTGCCATGGTAGTTGTCATAATAATGCTGGTCGACAACATACGCACCGTTTATCACGAAGAAAACGCATATCGATTATAAGTTATTTGCTTGATTGTTGGTGTTCACCTTTCGACAGCACAACAGTGTGCCGCGTGAAGAGAGCAGCAAAGAACTATTTCATTAAGACGCACATTTTTATCAAGAGCCCACCAAAAAAAAAGTACGTTCCCGGGCCAGTGGTTGCAGCGCGATCTCGAAAGGACATAACTGTGCCAGTGACACTGCATCATGCTGTTTCGTCAGCCAACAGAGCCTGACTTGCGCCTGGTCAGATCAGGCTCGTGTTCCTGTTTGCCGACACAATGGGCGCGCCCGGCCTCATCTCTCACAGCCTTTCTCCTTTAAAACCCTTCATTCAGCCCGTATCTCTTCCCCGACAAAGAGTCCCTAGTTCTGTTCAGAGTCAACCGATTATATGTAACAACACTCGTTCAGGTCATCTCAGTACGAAAATAAACAGACAGATGGTCTCATTAACACAGTTATCAACCAGAAATCGACAGCGACAATATAGTGGCGCGGAATGCTCCGTGCATTTTGCCAGTCAGCATTGCTTCGCACTTCGACGGTTATTGAAATCCTGAAAATTTTCCGATCGAAATTGGAAGAACGCACCCAGTCGTTATCTTTGATTTGTTCATCGATCACAGAGCTGCTCGCGGATTGCCAGGTGAAATTTGCACAACATGCACAGCCTGCCTTAATTCTCCAGTCTGGTGCCACACCACAACACACAGGCGAGGAGCAACACCCCTCTCGCAGTTGGTCGTCCACTGCAGTGAGGCAGATGCCTCAGAAGAACACTTCATGTGTGATGAGAGACTCATTATCAGCCAGTCGCGAACCAGGCCCTCCCATATCAACGCTGGAGGCAGATCATTTGTATGCAGCACGCTTGTGGTCAGTACGACAAAGATATGACAGTTTCGAGACCGGCCCCAGAACAGGTTATATGTGTGCCAATACAACATATATAAGAAAGAAGAAATCATATCACATTTGAGTGAGTCATCTATTGCAAAATGTGGCCCCAGCCCAACATCATTTTCGTCGTTAATGTTGCCGTTCCTCGACCAGACCCCGCTCAGGCGTGGCAGTGGTCACCGACGCACTGTAGCTACGGGCACAGCCACCTCTTCAGCCTGTTGATTCCCCACCACCCTCAACAACCCCTTCAGGAGATGGAACGCATGAAGAACCGATACGTTCATGCGATTTCACTGGCCCTGTCACAGCGACCACAAACCCATTACCACCGCACATTTTCATCTCGCATTTGCACCTTCTACCCTATTGTACCAGCCGTACGTGAGTATTATCCGAAGATTTCTACCATCTTTCAGCTCGCCGTGGTTGATCCCGTATTCGGATCGAATGGCCGATCAGTTCGATCTGCGCTGAACGTCTGGAAAACCCGTCAATGACCAATGACTGCCTCACCAATCTCCTTCCGGGAAGATGGCCTCAGCGCGCCACTCCCGCACCCGTCCCCTGAGTTTGGACTTCTAAAATTGGGTTCGAATACCAGCAAGGGCATCTTTTCCCAGAAGGAGAGATTAATGATGAAACATTCATTTAGTCCATTAATCCAGGTTTCCAAGATAGTTTCTGTACCCAAGATTCAAACTGGTCAACCATTCAGTCAGATACACTCAGGTTCAACCACAACGAATAAGGAAAATGATAGAAATCTTCAGATATACTCACACAGTACAGCTACGGGTGCAATAGGAATTGCATATGAGGAATCACAAATGCAGAGATGAAAATGTCACAGTGAAAAGGTAATAGGTTTATGATAAGTGCTGCTGCCAATATGATAAGGCCAATAAGTCCAACATAATGAACCCAATATCAGTTCTTCATACCATTCCATCTCCTAGAAGGGGTTGGTAGGGTGGATTAGATGGGTGGGTGGGGAATCTTAGAAGACAGAGAAGGCCCAAGCTGTGCCCATGCTTCTAGTCGCATCGAATAGCTTCAGAAACCCTGACCACACCACCACACCCTAAGAGGGTGGGGGTCATGAATCCAGAGAACAACAACATTAACTATGACAAAAGGGGAATGATTATTTAGAGCTAGGATTTTTTATTTTTCACAATAGATTGACAACTCCTCAAATGTGAATGCAAGTTTCTCTTCTCTCACTTATATATATTGCCTTTAAACACATATAACCTGTATTCTATAGAGGCCGTTCACCAGAAACTGTCTGTATCTGTTTGTCAATGCAATACAAAACATGCCATACCTAAATAATCCTACCTCCATGATTGTTATTCTAAAGGAGGGCAACCTGGATTCCTTTTGACTAAGACTGTCATAAATTGTCTCTCATCACACATAAGTGTTCCTTCCTGAAAGGGAAAGGTCACATCCTCTCCTGCAATGAGACGTGTGCTGCAGGGAAGAGAAGTGTTGCTTTCTCCTCCCTTGTGTGTTTATGTGTTGGTGTAAACACCAAGACTGAGAAGATTAAAGGTAGGCTGTGCATATTTATTTTAAATTTCACCTAGCAATCCACGGTATGCAGTGTGATCGATAGACAAGTCAAGGTAAGCTTATTTCTAGGTGCGTTTCTTTTAGTTTGTGATGGAAAATTTTTCAAAGTTTCCAATAGCAAATCAGAAGTGCAGAAATAATCTGGCTTGTATAAAATACACAGAGAACATTCCACCGCTGCACCACTTTTTATATTGTCAACACTGTCGGTTCATGGGTTGAAATGTATGTTAAAATGAGATATCCCTGTATACTGTTTATTTTCATTGCAAGGTTATTCTAGAGGAGGCAGGTAACATTTACATATAAATATCAATTGACCCTCACAGACAAAACTAAAAGGACTCTTTTGTCAAGGGAAGAGATACAAGACAAGATGAAGAGACTTTTAAAAAAAAGAGAAAGAGAAGCTAATGGAGATGAGAGAGAAAGGCCAGGCACTGCCCATTGTGTCCAGCATACAAACAAAACCTGACCTGATCACATTCAAACAAATTAGGCTCTATTTAACAACAAAAAACTTAGCATAATTACAGTGTCCACAGTGTAACTTTAAGTTATATCCTTTCAAGATCACTGGCCCCACCATTGTAACCACTGGCCCGGGAACATTACTTTTTTTTTTGGCAAATAACAGTAAAAAATGTACTGTCTTAATGAAGAAAATGGTTCTTTTGCTGCTCTCTGCCTCTTCACACACAACTTGTGTGAGGCACTGTTCTCATGGGGGTCAAAGCCTGTGCAACACTCTGCTATCTGACCCTTGAAGAGTGGAGAAACCCAACAATAAACAAATGCTTATAATTATTATGCATTTTCTGCTTGCTTATCATTGTCAGCAGACAGTATGTTTAGCCAGCCAAGCATTGTGATTGTGCTACCATAGCTACAATAGCAGATCTCCTGATTGATGTACACATCAGAAAACATAACATGCCATTCCTACACTGTGTGAGCATTTTGCTGTGACACCTAGCTAGCAAAACAACATGTTAGCCAGCATATACTGGTGTTCCAGTTTAACTGGTGAAACCTGTTGATTGGTGATATTTGTTCACGTTTTTGCTTGCTGTCCTCCAGATGTTGCTAGGATATTGTCGGTTCCAGATTCGTCATTTTCAGGAAGAGGAGCCTACCATGTGCTTATGAAGTGTGACAAGATATCAAGGACCTCGCCGAAAAGCACATATACATCACCAGTTCAAATGCATATCTGTTTCAACATTACCTGAAGTCAACAACTTGAAACATGCTGACACAAAAAATTATATAAATGTTTCGCGAGTCCCGCAAAGGGATTCAAAATGATAAACTTAAATGATATATAAACACACAGCCAGGTGTCTTCCTCGTTAGGCCACCGATCTGCCTTCTAGCTGCCGTACCTTCAATGTATAAATCTTGGTCACTCTGTCAACTGTTTAACACCTTGATTCATGAAACACGCCCATGTCAACTGGTGATAGTCACAACTCCTGTCCTCTTGTCTTTGTTGATTTGTGGCAGTAATCTTTCCATAGCTATCTATTGACCCACAGATGAGAAATTTGTTTGTGGAATCTTAATACTTGATTGAGCTTCGCTATATGTTAAATTCAAGCTTGAAAACTAAAGTTTAACTCTTTGCTCCTCCACAAGTTTGAGCCGCAAACATTTTAGTTATTATGTTGTTGGTTCTTGAGGACATGATGCTTTTTCCTGTCATATGTGACAGTAAAGAGCCTATTTTCTGAAACACTCCTCTAAATGTTTGGAGAATGCTCTGGTTCATCTATAATGATAAATATCTATTAGGGGTGTGACGATACACTCAACTCAACAAGATTTTAACACAATTTTTAACAAACTTCAATGATGTAACTGGAAAGATTCTTTTATTTGACTGAAAGTCACATAATGCAACACAGTGCAGGTGAATTGTGAAATGTCTCATGTGAGTTGTTCATTAATTATTATATTAATTATCATTTTAGTTACTTTTCCCCAAATATTTGTTGTTGGTTCTTCAGGATGTGATGACAGTCAACTCATTTTATGAAACAGCCCTCTGTTTGTTAAATGTTCTGGTTGAGCTCCAATTTTTAATATTTATCTGTGTTTTCATGGTTAAACTGTTGATGAGGAATAGGTAGCAGTGTATTGATCATTTTCCTTTGTATGTTTCTCTTTGATTTCCTCCAGGTGTCACCACTTTGTCCACGACATAGTCCACGATTGCAGAGACGTTGTCCACGAGTGGAGAGACATTGTTGAGGATGAGGGAGACACTGGCCACGATCAGAGACATTGTCCATGTCAAGAGTGGTTCCCCGATTCAACGGCATCGTCCGCGATCAGAGAGACATTGTCAATGATCACAGAGACTTTGTGCATAATCTCAGAGACATTGTCCGCGATCACAGAGAGGTCGTCCACAATTACCGAGATGTCGTCCACGATCAGAGAGAGATGTCATCTCGTCATCGTCTCGTCATCGTCTTACAATAAAGAAGTTCTTTGAGACCAGGACAGAGGCCTCCAGGTAATTCACAAACAGCTTTACATCAACTGTCCAACAGAGAGTACTAACATTAAACTGTCTATGTTCAGTATTCAGTATATGAGAAAAGTGTAATAATAGAAGTAATCTGCAATACAAAAATAATGTATAAGTAATCTGTATTAATAGAAGTAATGTAAAAGTAATTAGCATAATCAGAAGTAAGATGTAGTATTCAAGGTAATCTGTTACTAGATACAACAGTAAAGATTTTCTGTAGATTTAGAAGTAATATGTAATAAGAAAAATAATATGTAACGGTAAAAATAATCTAAATTAGAAGGTAACAGTAAAATGAATCTGTAGTATAAAAGCAATGCAGAAGTAATAGTAATCCAAAAGTAAAGAAGTAACAGGAAAAAAGAATAGAAGTAAAGATGTCATGTTATAGTAAAGCATCAAAAATGTCATTATGTAGTAAGGCATAGAAATGTTTTGTTAAATGTTCTGATTCAGCTGTAATGTTGAATATTTATCTGTGTTTTCATGGTTTAACTGTTGATGAAGAATAGGTAGTAGTGTATTGATCATTTTCCTTTGTTTCTCTTTGATTTCCTCCAGGTGTCACCACTTCGTCCATTACATTGTCCACGATTGCCGAGACGTTGCTGAGGATGAAGGAGACATCATCCACAATGAGAGACAGTCCATGATCACAGAGACCTGCGCAAGAATTGGCGGAGACTGTGGTCACCGATTTGACGGCATCACCCGTGATCAGAGAGACATTGTTGATGATCTCAGAGACATTGTCCATAATCTCAGAGATATTGTCCATAATCTCAGAGATATAAATAAACTTCAAGTGGTCAAACTTCTGCCATTATCTTTGCTGTGGTTTGTTAAATGTTATCTATAACAGAATCAATAAAGTTTTGTAGCTTAACTTTTGAGCTGAGTTTCACTGCTTTCTAATATTAAAAAAAAAATTTTGTAATGCAGAAATGCCAACTATTCTCTACTTGCAGCTTGCAGTTAAAATGTATAATTGAGGCTAAAATCTCTAATCTCTGGCTAAAAGCTGTACCCCTAACCCTAACCTGTGGCTAAGAGGGGCTAAAAGCCATAACCCTAACCCTAATCTCTGGCTAAAAGTCGTAACCCTAACTTCTGGCTAAAAGGGGATAAAAGCCGTAACCCTAACCCTAACTTCTGGCTAAAAGGCTGTTTTGACTACTAACCTAACTTCTTTCTCATTAAAGGATAAAGCATAACCCTTCATCTTCCTGGCTGAGAACAAAGCGCGCAACTTCTTTAACAACTTTACCTCTGGCTAAAAGGAGATGACGTAACCTAACCCTAACTGGCTAAAAGCAGCTTCTTTAACTACAACAAAGGGCTAAGCGCCTTCTTTACAACTAACGCTATCAAAATATAACTAACAACAAGGGGATAAAAGCACTTCCTTCTACTAAAGGGGCTAAGCCGCTTCTTCATGCTTCTTCGGCTGGCGTGGCTAACTAACTACAGCAAAGGGAGGCGTAACTTCGCCCTAACTGTACAACAAGGGATGGCTTAACCTAACTGCTGGCTCAGCGTAACTAACCCCAACCTCCAGCTATTTCAGCGACTGTATTCATGCCTCTGACTGAAATTAATTATAAGCTAAAAATCTATTACTTTCCTTACAATATTCTAACAGATAACAAAATATTAATGTAAATATTTGGGTAAAATATTTTATTTCACAACGAGGGGGTCCAGGCATGCAGCAACCAAAAATAGAAAAGTGTATATATTAAAACAGGACAATATAACATAAACAATATGAACAGTATAAACAGGACTATGTACACATATAACATTGTTTGAAATACCAAAATGAAATGGCAAACACAAAATCTAACCTAACCCACAAACACTGTGTAGAGGTATGAGTGTGTGAATATGTCTGTGGAAAACAATGGTAAGATGGCTGTTTTAAGATGTCATAGTATAATATGGCGTGAAAAACCATCAAAAAATGTCACAGTATAGTAAGGCGTCAAAAACTGTCATAGTAAGGGGTCAAAAAATGCTATAGTATGGTAAGGTGTCTAAATCCATTAAAAAATGTCATAGTATTGTAAGGTGTCAAAAAACTTCAAAAAATGTCATAGTATAGTAAGGTGTCAAAAGCCGTCAAAAAATGTTACACTATAGTAAGGCATCTAAAACCATCAAAAAATGTCACAGTATAGTAAGGCATCAAAAACTGTCAAAAAATGTCATA
>BRZM01003569.1:9180168-9258385 GCA_033238685.1 Lates japonicus
GTCAAAAAATGTCATAATATAGTAAAGCATCAAAAAATGTCATAGTATAGTAAGGCGTCAAAAACTGTCAAAAAATGTCATAGTAAGGCATTATTGGTGAAGTACTGTGCAGTAAAACAGATGTATTACATGGTTCATGTTTATCTATCTCTGTGAAATTTGAGAGATAACCATCTAATAATTACAGGTTCTTATAGTTTCAGAACTATTTCTAGTCATTACTGTGACTGTAATAATTAGAAAAACACACTAAAATATTGTAAAAATGTAATCATTTTAAATTATTGTAATCAGGTATTGAAAATGAATAAGGATGGTTAAGGAAAAGAAAAATAGATTTATTCATCAGTTTCTGTGATTAACATGTGTTCTTGTCTCTGCAGGAGGAGAAGACGACAGCAGCTGAAAACCTGAAGTGGATGAAAGAAAAAAGTGTTACAAAGTTGTTAATTAGATAAAGGACCTCCACCATTTAACTGCTGCAAAAAGTTTTGGTTTCCTGTTGTTCAAGTGAAAATATTTTTTTCTCTACCATCTGTAATGTAGTCATGGGCACATTTTCCAAAGACTTTATTTAACACCTCTGGAAACATTCAACGGCTTACGATACAGCTATTTAATAATTGTATCACAAGTACTTAAATGATCACAAAGACGCTTTATAGACATGTTCATCTTTGGAAAATGTGCTCATAACTACATTAACCTTAACTCTAACCAGCTCTAACAAGTGTTGCCTTGTGGCCAAATGTCTGTTATTACGACTTATAAGTTACAGCAGGTTTAATTTGTTGCTATTTGTTCCAGACAAGAGGTTTTAAAGTGTCAAACTGCAGCTGAGGTAATGACAGAGTCAGACTTAAAAAAATAAACTACCACTGACCATGTTTGTTTACTCTAAAATTGTGAGATTTGGAGTTCTGAGAGTCCAGACTCTGGTTGTTGGTGGTGAATCTGTTAGTGTGTGGTGTGTTGTGTTGGTCTTCTCTCTGCACGTTACACACTATAAGAACAAATCTCTGAAATCTGACATTATTTGTCGTCATGTGTGTGGTCTCTCACATTTTCTATATCAGGTAAGATGTGTGCCAGACTTAAGATAGCGAGGGAAAGAGACGGAGAGAGAGAGGGAGAGAGTGAGAAGGAGCAATTGCAAAAGAGAGGGAGACAGAGAGTTGATGTTAAAATTCTTCATTTTCTTTGAACTGTACATTCATGAACAGTGTAAATAAATGTCATTACTGGGTTAAGTATATTTTTTGACAAACAATGAACTATTCAGACTGAAGATCGAATACTGAACATAAACAGTTTAATGTCTGTGTTGGACAGTTGATGTAAAGCTGTTTGTGAATTACCTGGAGGCCTCTGTCCTGGTCTCAAAGAACTTCTTCATTGTACGAAGACTTTGCAATCGTGGACGAAGTGGTGACACCAGGAGAAAATAAAAAGAGAAATATACAAAGGAAAAAGTTAAATGCACTATTACCTATTTCCTCATCAGCAGTTTAACAATGAAAACACAGATAAATATTCAACATTACAGCTGAATCAAATGTTAGAGGAGTATCTCAGAAAATGGGCTGTTTATTGTCACGTATGACAAGAGAAGGCATCACATCTTTAGAAATCAGTAACAAAAAATATTTGGGAAAAATTAACTAGAATGATTATCTTTAATTTCCATATTAATTGTCAACTAATCTCGTCGAATCATGTATATTACTGTGAACTGCATAATAAAATCATTCACTTAAGTACATTTTTGAAAGCAGGGTTTTAACTTGTACTTATAATTATACTTAAAATTAACTCACAAGTTTTTGAAGAATATTATAACTAGTAATATTTTCTGACAATTTATAGACATGATTAATCCGTTATTATTAAATTCAATATTAAACTCATTAAATAAATAAACAATAGCACTGTTACTAACATTAATAATTCAGCTCATCAACACATTTTTTCAGACTGGGTAAGTCTTTAGGACACATACCTGTTTGGTTTGTCAGGTGAGAGGTGGTGTCTCTGTTCAGGCTGCAGCAGCTGAATGAGCAAACCTAGAAAACACAAGTACAACACTTGAAAAACAAATAACCTAATTAATAAAGAATAGTTCACCTCCAAAACCTGAACAGTGTAGAAGAATACTACACTGAAAACTGAACACGAGAACCATGACAATCACACTGTGAGTTTTTAGGTGAATAAATTAGGGCTGAAACGATTAGTCGATATAACAGAAGACATCGATCATAAAAGCGCCAATGCGGAATTTTAGTGACTCTGTAAGAGGAACCTTGTTCACTTGTTACTGCAATGCACTACAGGAGGTGCTGGGGGCAGTTTCACTTCCATTGAATGTAATGACTGTATTACTGATACAACATGAAAATCAAAAGGTCGTTTACGTTCACGTTTCTCTCCCTGCCTCCTGTTTCTCGGTGTGTGTGTCCGCAAACAGGAGTAGAAGAGCTGCAGAGGAGACATGTTAACAGCAAGAAAAGCTCTTACAAGTGTTGTATGTCTCTGAAAAACGTCGATCCCAGATGTCGGAAACAAGTCAGATCAAAATATCAGCGTTTCTTTCTGTTTCTTTTTTATATGCGCTATCTGCTCACAGTGGTTGTGCTGGCAGGGAGAGGCTAGCTCTAGTCCTCCGACATCCATATGTAGCAGTACGGACATCTGAAACCCTGAAAGGTTGTGACAGAAATAATCGCTGACTAATCGGATAATAATCCACAGATTATTCGACTACTAGTTACTTGAATATGACTATTATTTATATCCGAGAGAAAATCATCTTTTAAAATAGTTTTTATAATAATTTCAAACAGTAATCTCAGCTCATACATTGTGATCTACTCTTGAGGCTTAAAACTTGTGGAGGAGCACAGAGTTAAAATCTGGATTTCAAGCTTGTATTTAACACAAAACTGAGCTCAATAAAATCTCAAGTCACCACAAACAAATGTCTAATCGATAATATACACCACAGGGGATCAGTGGACGGCTGTGGACAGATTACTGCCACAAAGCTACAAAGACACACAAAATGACAGATGCAAAAAACTAAGTCGAAAAATGATCACAATGAGATGCTTAACTGCCACACTGAAACACAAAATGGCCACAAAGAAACGTTAAATGACCTGGAATAGACACAAAACTCAATGCGATGCAAAACAACCACGAAGAAGCTGACCAGAAGTAGATGTAAAACAGCCAGCTAGAGACGCAAAACAATGCAATACCACCACAAAGAGACACAAAATGATCACATCGACATGATAATCCGCCAAAAACTGACTTAAAATGACCAAATAAATAAATCACACTGTGTGGGTCAATCATCAACAAAACTACTGAACTTTTGTTTAAATACAAATCACATTTTCTTAAATAAAACAAAACCTCCACACATTTGTTTTGTCTCATGCAAAGACATTTTCCAGAGACATAAAATCTTACTTTAAGTATACTTACGTAATGTAATGCAATGTGTTTTCATAGTTATTCTGCTACAGTTGGTGATGTAATTACTAAAGAAGCAGAATCACTCATATTTTTAATTGGCGGTTTTATAGTAGAGTTAAATTTAGATAAGTAGGTGTTTGCACAGAAATAAGAGTGACAGATGTGTCTAACTTGAGTCTACTGGACTCCAGAACGATGAGGAACACAGTTTAGATTCCACCTCCCACCTCCTTTTGTCAATCCTGTACGAGAGGTGGTAGAGACAGTTCAGTCAGTCAGTTCAATTCAGGAAAATCTGCACTCATCTGAAAAGAAAAGAAGAGAACACAGACAGTGTTTTGTTAGAAGCACAGAGCAGAACCATTACATTTAGTAATAAACTTGCAGCAACTGACAGGTATCCTGCTGAAGAAGATCTGATGATATATGTGGAGTGTGTTTAAATTCACAAGCCTAAACTACACAGTGTACTAATGCTGCCAGTTGTTATTTTTTGACAGCAAAATCTTTAACATTGTAGCATTTGTTGCTTCATTCTACTGGACAGTGTCTCATTTTGGGTCATGAATATAATTTCAAATGGAAATTTTAACACACAGAGCATTTATCAAAAAAAATAAAATAAATAAAACAAAAAATCTGAAAACCTCTGTCAGCCAGCTGTGGTTTAAAGGTTAGAAATACAAAAAAAAGAAAGAAAAAGGAAAACATGATCAGAGTGGGTTCAGTAGTATCTTCTGCTGGCTCCCTTGCTTGAGAAAAAGTTAAACCTGAAACACTCATATGGTATGCTACTTGAAGCTTGACTAAGACCATATTGCCATGGAAACAGAATATTTTTTGGTCTCATAGAGGATTTTTTTCTGTTGCCTTTTCAGGAGAGACTGTTTGAACGAACACACTCATAATAGCAAGCTCATCTCTGTCGCTCACTGCTCACATGATACCCGAGAGCAAAGGGTTCTGGTAGAGGTGCATTAAGTTCACCTTAAACGTGATTAAAGATGGGGTCTGGGATGGCAGAAGCAACTAAATGAGATGGAATGAAATTGGTGGAGGGGGGGAAAGAGTTAATTAGCTTAATATGATTGGAGAGATGGGGAGTGGTTGGACCAAAGGAGGTGAGGAGTGGGGGTAGCACTGATGTTTTTGGAGGGGGTTGCTGTGCCGCTGCGTGTCTCTGGAACATGCCAGAGGTACAATAGGGGTGCTAATCTGGCAAATTGAAAGGTGCTCGCGGGGAGGGGTGTGGGTACGGGAGTGGCACTTGGGCTCCCATCCCTGGAATGAGAAAAACAAATTAAATTTTCGTAGCCTCAGAATAGTCCCCCCTTCCACCCAACACTCGTTTCCTTGATTGAATTTGTGCCTGGTGCACAAGCCTGGGTGTAATTTTATGAGGGAGAGAGGCCTGTGAAGGTAAAATTAAGTCCGACATTTTGTAAGGTGCGTTATACCCACCTTGGTGTTATGTTATTTAAACAGCACTGTGGTCTCGTTATCCCTGCTGATCAAATATGAAATTGGGCTGTGACATGCAAAAATAAGTGTATCAATGGGAGGACCTGCTGCAAACACAATACGTTTAACTCCTTTGAAGTCGTCCTTACAACTCATATGTACCAGATTGCCAGCAGATTTGCTTTGTGTATGTTCATGAAATGTGAAATATCTGTTCACACATAAAGTTTGACATCTGCTATTAAACATAAAGATACTTATGTTAACATTCACACGTGAGGGGATTCAGCAAGAGAGACATCCAGACACAGCAACCTTAGAAATTATGTTTCTATACAACCACACGGCAACAGGCAATACATTTTGTAGGAAGCATAATTGCGACTGAATTCTGTTTTCTATAAAATTAATGAGGATATGTTGTTAATTCATGTGTTTGGCAAGTCGCAAATGAGTTGATGTTGAACATATCAGTGAAATATTCACAGACAGCTGTGTTTGTTTTCTGCCAAAACATCTGATCTTGCAGCATAATATCCACTTGCAGCAACTGCAGCATTATTAAATATTTTTATGGTTATGTTTAGACACACAAATGGTAAAGGTTAGGGAAAGATTGTGGTCTGGTTTAATCCAGAAAAAGTTCACAGTAACTTCAGACACAACATGTTTATTTGCATTTAACAAAAAACACAGTATAACCTAACCACAGATGGGACTCTGGACGCAGACACCGGTTTCTGGTGTTGTGCGCTTTGTAAGCCCACCATCCACCCCAACCACCTCCTACTGACTCCGTTGATGTTAATATATGTAGCACTTCATTCAAAAAATACATTGCCTCTGAACATAATCCAGCCAGCGATTACATTTCTCACAAAACGTATCTGCTGTTGCCGTTTAGCTGTATGGAAACCTAATGTCTTGAAGACAGGGTTGGATGCGGGAGCACATGAAAATTGCACACAGAAAGAACGTGATTTTCAAATGCACCTTCCTTAGGGAAGGTACAAGTGGTAATCAGTCTTTTTCCCCTCAGGCTGTATACAGCTAATATGCACAAATGTAGAAATTACCTAAGTTCAGTTCATAAATGCATCTCAGATCAGAATTATTTAATTACTAAAACAACAAATAACAGAGGTGTAGCAACACTTTTTAATGGTGGAAAATTAAAAAAAACAAAAGAAATATCAACCATGATCCATGGCAATTAAGTTAGAACATTTACAGCAGCCTGTTTATTGTCCCTGTGGCTTTGATGCAGTAAATGGCAGTTCACAGTTCAAGAAGTGCTCAAACAGCCATAAAAGTGCAATCTGCAACTTTAAGCATCCTCACTCAGCCTTTTAGCATTAATCAATACTCATCAAGCTGCCCAAGCTCGCGTCTATTAAGACAGCATGTCATTTCTTGTTTAAAGGCCAGATCAGCTCTTTTATGAAGCACCTGTTTGATAAAATCTCTATTCCCCCAGAGAGGTGTCTGCGCTGCCAAATCTGACAGCTTAAAAAAAACACACAAAGGCGGCCTCATCTTTGCCTGTGGCCAGTGTCAAATTAGTTACAATTATCTGCTTGTTGTCAGAATTAGACATATTTTGTCCTCCACCTCATTGGTGAAAAAATGAAGGGGGTGAATGACAAACTGAATCCACAGGCTTAATTGTGGGGTCCTTGATGGATGAGGGTCCATTCAAATAGGCAGATAATGAATGAGAAAGGGTATCGGAGAGCTGTTGTAAAGCACAGTTTGTGATTCACGGCAGCTTACCTCTGCCCCGAAGAAAGCTTTGATTGGTGGTTTGATTTGTTTGTCAGTTTGACTGCCAGGAGGAGATGAGGAGATGTTTCTGGGTGTGTTTTTTAAATTTTTTTTCAGGTGGGTATATGCATGGTGTCAGTGACCTAATGTCTGAACATAACTGATCTCAAACTCCTAGAGAAAGGTCCCAACAGCAGGAGCAAGCTTCAGAGAACATAAAGATGTCACAGAGGTTTTACAATGTGGTTTGCTGCAGACGAGTTCAGAGTTAGGATTTTCTTGCTCTTCGCCAGCTGTGATATATCTCATATACAGCATTGTCTCAGTAAGATTCATGGCTGAATGGAATATGTCTGTCATACCATATTTTTCTCCTGAACCTGCAAATACTGTATTGCAGGAGACTGGACAGGCTTCTGTAGACAGACTTTGGAACGTCTAGGGAATATGTATAAGAGGAATAAATTGTTCCTGTCTTATGCATAAAAATTTCCTTGTTAGGTTATTGAAGAGACATTGACAAAGGATAAGAATTCATCAAGTAACATGTGAGACTTTATAGTTAGTAGTATAGTATATAGTATAGTAGTCAAAGTTTTAATACTGATAGCCCAGAATCTAAAAGGTTTTGCTCCATCCAGCACTCCTGCATGGCCACATAAGTAGTAGGGAAGTTATAATAAGTCACAGCAAAAAACAATCTACTAAACATTTTAAGTCTTTCACACAGTTAAATGAAAGTTACATCGTGTGAACGATTTTTCAGGTCAGAGAAAGGTCTGATGAAAATGTGGTTTATGTCTAGCTGGATTACGATGTCATCTATCTTTGACAAAACCACTATGTGGAGTTGCCAGTGACTACCGCAAAAACAAGGGGAACGGATCCCACGCCAAAACCTAATGGCAGACATCAGCAATTCCTTCATGATCCCATCTACTTCTCGTGAAGTCGTTCATATTAGTCTCGCTGCCATCTTTTCTGTCTCTCATTCTCTCTCCTCGTCTCCTTCCAGTGACTCTACAATATGTCGCCCTAGAAAAATGCAAATAAATAATGCACTGCGTGATTAAATTACAATTTCCATTGTAAATGCACTGATGTAAATGCACAAAGTAACTTGCTGGCGAAGAATTTAAAAAAGAGGGTTCATTTCATTATGTAAAGAAGTGTTTTAAGGACTCAAGCACAAGAAGCTGGCAATGACCTGTTATTGGAAGCGTGGACCTGGCTCATTACACTGTGTGTATTAGAGAGCCAAAACTCACAACATGTTGATGGAACCATTTTGGAAAACACAGCATGGATTCTCCTCTATATTTCTTTTAAACATTAGCTGAAGTTAGACATTACAACAGACATGTTATCGCTGGGTTTGATCTCTCTCTAATAGGTTTTTATTGTAACCATCTTTTGGCCTCTGTCCCCATTTCACTCACTCCCTCTCATCAGCAGCAACTTCTTTGTCCTGTAATGTGGGCTGGTCTGCATCCCAGCGACACATATGATCCTGGGTTTCTACTGGCGCTGGAATCTTTTTTTTTTACTGCCATACTATGCCATGTTGAAAGTAAACAGCATTCGCTCCCATTATGTGGTTGTCAGTAAAATGCACATTCATCCCATTAAATAGACCACAGACAATAAGACTGGGTGTCAATCAGATGGAGAGTAAGATGCTAACAGGGTGGGGGAGATGAATGAAACCTGAAATGAAAATTCTTCAATTGAAATTCCAACTTTGGATTTAAATGTCTGAGTGGAGGCTCAGTGTGGATTTGTCATTGAAATGCAAACCGTTTTGCTTGCAGTGCTGTATACTAAGGGATGAAAATTAACATAAATTTTGATTTTCAACACATAAAACTGGCACATTTTCAGCCAACATGCCAGGATTGGAAATGCATTTATTCAGCATGCAGTCATTCATTATTCATGTTTATATGTGTGCACCTCATAATTGCTTTATTCAGAGTCAGGTCTTGTTTCGGCATGGGGCCTTTTGATGGCTTACAGATTAACTCCTTGAAATTTGGCCGCTTTAGATGTAATGAGTGTCTAATGGACACCTGCACTCAGTCTGCTGGGGAGACCAGCCATCCAAAAACAGCTTGGCCACTGTCCCTTTGAAAATGAGTCACACAGGACGTCCTGGTGGCCAAGTGGCTCGCACTTCCTGCCTCATCTGTCACCTCAGGTTTTAGGGCCCACTCTCTATTTTGCCAGTCTGGTTCACAGCATAAAGCTGTCTGGTATTGTAAAACCACTAACCCCTGACCATTTGTGCCTATTTGTCTCCACAAGACCAGACATACCAGACACATTTTCTTGGTCAAAGTCTCTGCAGTTGACAAGAGGTGAAGCATTTCCTCACATGGCTGCTGTCATCTTTCCTTCAACCACACTGTCAAAAGTGACCTGGTTCACATGTAATTAAAGAGAAAAATTGGCCAAAGCTTGAGTGGGGTAGAGGATTATTCCACTCGATCCCCCTGTGTTCTTTTATTCATTCTTTTTTTTCTGGATGACTACATTCCTTTAATATGATGAATGGGAATGCAACAGCCCAGTAATTTCATTCTCCTGCCATGGCCATTTTATTATTTCTCAGGGCTTAAAGAAATGCTGCTGAAATTTTTTGGAACAAAACCACTTCAAAGTCACACCAGACCTCAGGGCTATCGAGACTAAGAACAAACAGTCTCCAGAATTGAGTTGATACATAGCAAGCAATGAATATAATCCTTGACAAAATTCAGACCAACGTTCACATGGAGAAGAGGAAAAAAACCATCATGGTTATTACCTCCCATTTATGTTCACTTTGCATTTCAAAGGCACGGCCTCCCCAGCTTGTCACACCCTAGTTAACAGTTTAATCCTGACACAGATGAAGCACACAGGCCCTCCTTTGTGAGTTGACTCTGAAATGTCCAATGGCTGGACGGCAGGGGAAGTGATGAAATCAGCAGGAAGCAATAGGGAAGGAGGGCAGGGAGGGGGAGATGATCTGAGGGCTACTTTATCTGCCAGAAGTCACACCAAGTGATAGCCATCAATGAGGCAAGGAGATTAGCGAGTGGATGTTTGAATGGGTGGACAGGGGGAGAAAAGTAAAGCAAATCCGAGACTGCTGGAAGCCAGGAGGTGAGAGAAGAGTAGGTGTGAGCACGTGTGTGTGTGGGTATGTCTTCAGTGAATTGTGGCAGTTATAACCAATGTATCTGATCCCACTATACTTAACCTCAATGCATTTTTCATAAACTAACCTCATTATTATCAATCCATCACCTCCAACCCTCGCGATTCCAAAAGTGAGAGCTTCCCTTTTATCTAAAGCCAGATAAACGTTAACCACTGATAAAGAGCGAGATGTACCAATAATAAGACACATTTGTAAGATAGCGCCTGCACTGTACCTGGGGCGAAACAAGTGGATATCATCATTTTATCTGACTGCAATGATGGTACTCTGTACCTCCACGGAAAGATAAGTATTAATGTGCCTTAAAGGCATGGAAATGTACCTAGTTTGTTGAATTCCTTACAACTTCTTGATGGTGGTTAAAGGCCAATTCATGGTCATTCATCTGTGAGGTCACAGGGGGTCCACATGATGTAAGTTAAGCAAATAAAGTATGCGCCCAATCCAAAATGTGTGACAACTGTAAATTTGTACAACCAACCAATAGAATCATTTGTTGGAGAGGACAGTCTCCTTTAAAGCTCCTGACAACTTGGTCTCAAAGTTACAACATGCAAGTTCTGGAGATAAAGATAGCACTAGAATGAGATTCAAAAGCAAACCACTGCACTCCATCTCTCCCTCTCACTGCTATGTTACGCTCCGCCCAGCCCTTCACCTACATCCTCTCTGTGTGCGCTGTCTGAGCCAATGCAGGAATTGATAGCTTGCTAACTTGTGAGTCAGAGACGTCTTCCAGCAGTTAACGCTAGCTTGAAGCCTCAGTACAAGTAAACCAGAATTGTGTTCACATATTGATTAACAGCCTTGAGCTCCCATCCCTGACTTCAGCCTTCTCTCATTAGTTAGAAGGGCGAGGCTTGGTCAGAAGCTTTAGAGGGGAATATCTCTGCACTGCTGCCAGGCTGCTCTATGCATGTGGCTCACATAAGCCTTTGAATTCACCTCTCCACATCAAGATATGGTTTGGAGCATATTTCAGCTGAAAAATATAAGAAATAGTTACATATGGGAGTGCTAAGTCTTGACTAAAGCAACAAACAAAGTTAAAGTTTGGGGGAAAAAACTTTTTTTTTTTTTTTTTTTACAGCTTTTCTGTTAATCTCCTTCATCAGGACTGCGTGGTTTGGTTTTATTACATTTAACTGACAGTGGCCTGGCAACATATGTAAAAAGTCCAGCCAACTGTCATCATATTTAGTTATAAATGTTGCTAAACTCTGATTGGTGCGTCAAATGTGTGATATGTGACATCCCCTTTTTCAAATGGAGTCCCACCCACTTCAAACCAGTGAGAAAAGCAAGGACAAAAACACACATACAGAAATCTCTCATGTGAAATAACCAGAACTGTTTTGATTATAGCAGAAAATAGTGTATTCATAAGGGACCCCATTGGAAAATAGGTTTTAGGGCCTTTTAGTATTAGTATATTGTGGAACTGGTACACAGCTAAAGGCTACGGCAGCATAATTATACTTCTTAATACTTCTTTAATGTTTATCTCAGGTCAAATTCTTAATAATGCTCAGTTTGAATGGGCTTTTTCCTCTGAATTAGTATTTTGCCTTCACTCCTAGACCTCAGCACTAATGCCCTGTTACACCTGGGATGCAAGGTGAGTGCAGTTAATAGCTCTTCAAATATGATGACTGATAAAATCTTGTATAAAATTAAGAGCCTTGTCTTGCATAACATTTCCATAAGAGATGGACAGGTGTCCTCTCTGACTGCTGACACATCGAACACTTGGCTTTATCTGTCAGCTGCAGTCTAAACATCTTGGATGGTGTCCAGTCAAACCCCAAACCCCAGCAATGATGACAGAGCATATAAGGTTACTATGGTAAAAGAGACTGAAGAGGGTATTTCAGTTTGGGGATATAGTTGATTCTTATTTTAGTAAAGTGAAATACAGTCTTTTTCTTTGGCAGATATTGACTTTTTGTCAAGATCACAGGGGTCTGCAGAAGGGCACAGGGATTGGTTACGGGGGCAGAGACATAATGATCAGTAGTTAGACTTTGCTAAGCGGACACAGCCGTGCCCCGCTCATTAAACAGTAACATCCTGGGCCGCCGCACAACCAATTTATTTGATCTCTGTTTGAATCTGTTGCTAAGTCAAATGACTGCCTTGTGGGGGGAAAAAAGCAAACTGACAGGATAAATAAATTAAGCAAGTAAAATACAGGAAAGACCATTTCACCACAGTGAAGTATGTGGAGTTCTCATACAGCATACAGAACAGTGCAGGTGCAGTCAAACTATGATGTTATCATAATTTCCAAATTCATCAGCTCATCTCATATGCTTTTGAATATGTAAAGAGTATCTGTGAAGGCTAGAGAAATCAGCAGGAAACATATTATTATTTTAATAGGAGACATTAGGAAATCAAACCATGTGGCAGGTTGTGTGAGTGAGGAGAAGAAGAGAGAGTGACTGTAGAGAGTGTGTATGTGCATACATGCATATCTGCATGTGTCTGTGAATGTGTGCATGCATATATGCAGGTGTGTGTCTTTGTGTGTGTGACTATATGAAACAGGGGTAGGGAAAAGCTGATGTACAAAAACAGGAGATTGAGAGGTTGATCAAAGAAGAAAAGGGAAAGGAATTCATGTATGCGGGTTGACACAATTGCGAGTCCTTGTGTGATTTATGCGCGTGTGTGCAAGTGATTGTCTTTGAAGTCAGAAGAAAAGAGACTTGTATTTCCGTGCCTATGCTTTATTCAGCAGGACACACACATCCACAGGCCTAAACATATCCATAATGAACTGTGACTACACTCTTGGGCAGAGAGAGAGAGAGGGAGAGGTTTTATTTAGTAATTTATTTGAGGAAGTACACACAGCAAAGCACAAGCTGACATCCATTGTTTGTGGAGCAAAACAACAGCTTGACCATTAGCGTCCCATCCTTGTGACTGAATTCATGCCGGCGCCCCTAAACTCTGGCCTCTGGAAGTGGACTTGATCTTTTAACCTCTCCCCTGTGACCTCTCCCAGTCACATGGTTAGCTAAGCTGTGACCCCTTGCAACCCCGCTGGTTAAAGGGGAGGCAGCTGTGCCCGGGAGGTCAGGCAGAGCTACCGCCAATAACACTTTACACACCTTTAACACTCTGAGCTGCTGGGTGAAGCAAAGCATACTTAATCACTCCTGATACGGACAGACCTAGCAGAAATGAGTTTAAGACCATGTCAGAATCTTTGTGGATGTCCATGAAGAAACATGCATGTCTAAAGAGAAAGTCTGCAACTGATCTTTTGTACAAATTTAACTTTATCCATATTTGCCTCTGAAGCGAAATCTGATGACCCATTTTACTGAAAACAGAATTAATGCATTTCCCTTTGCCTCATTTTACCTGAGTATTACTTGATTCTACAACATCCAAGTCCTTACACATGAAGACCAGTGTCAGCAGTTAAATGTTCAACATGGAATAAAATGAACTTATGTTTAAATGTTTTCTTCCAAACTACCAATGGGCTTTCGTACAAACTATTATGACAGATACAATCACATAATATCTCATTTCCTTTCTAGTACATGTGTGGTCTTGATGTTGACATGGTCTACATTCCCTTTGGTGTTTTTTTTGTCCTGACTTTACTGCACCAGGTGGTGGTCTTGACTGGGTTTCCTAATATTTTAGAGTTCTCATTTGTTTTATAGCACACTATGTGCATTTGAGCTTGCTGTTCCTTTGCATTGCAAGTGAATAAATAAACAGGAAAAGATTTGTCTAAGAGATTTGGAAACTCTTGAGCACAAACTTTGCTTTGACAACCAACTGTGCTGGTTTTTATGCACCAATTAAACAGGAAACAGAGATGAGAACGGTGATACTTAAATATATGAGACTCAGAGCCTCGTCGCCCACCCTGCTGTGAGACGGTTGGAACGCTTTTGTTTAATTTTTGTCTCGAACTCGTGACCTTGTCCTGGATATCCCAGTCATACCATTATGTACTGTGCTAGTTCCTTTGTGTTTTTTGTTAGCACTCTGGCTAATGTCAAGAAAGACATTACAGTGGCTGTCTGACCTATTGTGGTTTTGGCTGCGATGATGGACCACACAGCTCACAGTGTGAACAAGCAGCCCATGTGAACACATATACATGTTTACGCACACACATAACGCATACAGTCATTTTTTTCCCCCCGTGAATCGCTTTCATCTACACACACATACAGATACTCAAAAACACACATAAACATGTTAAGGCACTTGAGGTCTGCCAATTTTTGTGGAGTGAACCCAAACAAACCCAGAGCATCGAGTGTTTCGAGAAGCGAACCTGACATTTATTGAATCAAATTGAAATAAAAATAGTGAAATATGAGCCAAACCTCGGTAACCTTCTCTTAGCTTTCTCACAAATATTTGAGCTGTTAGAGGGGTGTTCAGTTTTCCACAGACATCTCTCCACCGCCACACACACATTCGCTCACGCACACACACACTTGATACGTCCTACCACAATGTGCTTCCTGTACAAATTGTTACATATCGCTGCAGTTACTAGGTACAGCAGAAAAGGATTTCACAGAGCACTTATAGAAAATCCTTACTTATTCCCCATAATCCATGATAGACCTGATGTTAAAGGGTCTTCATAGTATTTTCCCTCAGGGCAAGTTCACTTTACACCAAGATTAGGTTCAGACCAGGACTTAAGACTACTTTATATGGAGGTTTTTCTCTTAAGAGCTGAACTGGCCTGGTTTCACCTGTGTCCAATCGTAACGACAGTCTATTCTTTAGTAGAGTAAAGACCTGTTTGTTTCAACTTATTGGTTTGACTTGGCAGAACTTAAAAACAGCAGGTTCCCGCAACGCAGACAAGCCCTAGTGGCACAAAATCAGCACCATGGCGCTGGTTTCTTTCAGAAGAATAAATATGGTGTGACATTGGGGTCAGTGCCACCGGCTGTCTGCTTCAGCCCTACGTTCAGAAAAACATGACTGTTTTCGTTTCTCTGTGTACGTTTTCTGAGCTATGTAATTAGTCCTGTCATCTCTATCGCACAGCCACTGCAGCCGAGCCAACACAAATGTACAACAGCAAATTGGAATTGGGTTAAAAAAAGAAATATCTTGGCTCATAAGATTCTGCTAGGAGGGGTTTCAGTCTGCTTTCTTTGTTCAAAGTGTATGCTGCAGAAAACCGTGGATTGCCCCAAGGGTTTAATTCTCTCTCTCTCTCTCTGTGTTGTCAGTAGAAGGGATGGGTGGGTGGCCCGGGGAATACCGCACAAACAACACGCTTGTTTACGCCGCTTGGATGCAAATGATAGACCGAGGTCGCAAACTTGGAAAGCGGCGAGAGACAAAAGGCGTCGTACACGCAGCCACTGCTTTGTGGGTCGAGATCGGAGGCTTCACTCCGAGGTTCATCATTACTCCCCAAGGGGCGTGTTTGATCTGGCCCCTCCTCGCCTCAGCCTGATGCACGCCGCTCCGTTATGGCTGCATCTTCTCTCTGCTGTGCTCCGTATCGTTACAAATTCTGATTCTGAAAGTTCAAACAAGCAGTCCCCCGAGGAGGACGGCTGATTCTACAAGAGAGCAAAGAGATAGAGAGAGAGAGGGGGCACCCCGCTGAGACTTCCCCTGCTTTTTCTGAAAACCGGGGGAGAAGACGAGGGTGAAAGGGGTGGGGTGGGGTGGGGTGAGAGAGTGGGGAAGAGGGTGTGGGGGGATGAGGAATGTTTGAGTGGCTGATCATCCTCCCATCTTCTCAACAGCTGTGCAGCAGGATGGGTCTGAGTTCACAAGCTTGAAATGTGTCGCTCATCTCATGTCAAAGCACATGGAGAATATATTAGAAGTTGGGAAGAATATGGTGTGATCTCACAGCACACAGTTTGAAAGCTGAGTTGTTCCTTGTACATTTTCTTTCGATTTGACACAAAGTTGCACACATACTAACAAATAGGGTGTGGTGAAAAATACATGAGGGAAGTGCAAAGGAAGCCAGGGCAACTGTGGCAAAAAAAAAAAAAAAAAAAGGGAAAAAACGGAAGAAGCAAAAAGTCCACCTCATTCTAAATGGGGCCACATTGCATAGTGACTGGACCTACTTGTCAAGTACTTCAATTTCATAAGGTTGGAACGATGAGGAGAGACAGAGAGAAAGAAAGACTAGAGGCAGACAGAAGGGAGAGGGAGAGACGGAGAGGGAGAGCAGACCTCTGTGTCAAGTACATCAGCTGGAGGATGTGGAGAAATGATGAGAGACAGCCGGTGTGAGAGATGGATGGAGGAAGAGGCAGAGGACAGACAGAGGAAAGAGAGAGGAAGAGACAGCGAGAGGAAACACAGAGGAGGAAAGTCCTAGAGACGGAGCAGGCCTCCATGTCAAGAGTGTCAACAGCAGGAAGTGAAGTTTTGATGACAGGCAGTGAGAGAGCCAGTGGTAAAGCACATGTGGGCAAATGTGTGCGTAGATGGATGTCACTCGCTGAAACTGCGTGTTTCTATGCTTTTGAATTTGTTATTTCTAAAACTCAGAGAGGAGAATGAGCAGTAGATTGATTTTTTCCCCCCGCAGAAAGATCTGGATGCAATGGCTCCAAGACAAATTCCCGTCCTTTAAACGATTAAAGTGATCGCGATTCAAATGTTGACGTGCTTCATCACATCAACCTGAGCAATATAAAGACATCTAGGGAGGGATAATGAGCGCGTCAATGCTGGATCGTCCTCAAAGCACTTTGCTGTGCCTTGAGATAAAAAAAGCAAATACCAACAATGTCTCAGTAAAGTGAGACTAAACTAAATGAATGTGTGACTGGCATTTTGAGTGATTCTGCTGCTGAATCTTTTTCGTTTGCATGGGACATGCCACATTGTTGGCTGTGTGTGGATGATGAGGGGTGGGGAGGGGGTGAAAAAATGGGTAAGGAAGAGAGAAATACAAGGGGGGTCCCAGTCCTCTGGAGAGACTGGCCGGGCATTAATCTTCTCCCTTTGACAGCTGCCTGAAAGTTTCTCAAGAAGGGCCATTTCCTTGAGCTATTATAATGCTTCACTCAAGCACAACCCCTATGCTGAGTGTTTAGGGGGGAGGAGGAGGTGGGTGGACCGGATGGATAGAATGGATGGGGAGAAAGAGTGAAGAGGTTTGTGGGACCTCGGGAGCAGAATATAAGGGATCATTTAGTGGCTCAGCAGAAATCTGTCACATGGGGAGGAGAGAAGGATGGAAACTATTGCTTATTTTGGAAATCATCAGATGCTGAAGTGCTTCATATAAAATGACTGAAGACGCTGATCAAAGTTTACACAATAATCAGATAAAACAGGAAATTAGCAGGCTGTAATACATGCAAGCAAATAAAGAATACATAGTCCTAGTATAGATATCACAGTCTGATTTAGAAGATTTTAAAGTTGAAGGCTTCAGAATTTTATGTTCCTCGGTTGCCGCGACAACGCCACTCTTCACTTATTTCTTCCCACAAAATGAGCTGAGCTGGTAGAGTTGCGCCAGAAGGAATCTTTCCAGAATCTTTGAACCAAACCTCACTTTATAACAGCCACTTTAAAGCAATATCCAAAACAGCATACTTCCACCTTAAAATCAAATCCAGGATTTGACATGTCTGCTCCTCTGCTGGCCTAGAAAAATTGATCTGTTTCTGTTTCTTCCAGGCCTGATGCACTGCTTTTTGTTCCATTACCACACTGAGAACTAGCTCGAGTCGAAACTCAGCAGTCGCAGTATTCACACAAATCCAAATTAATTCTGGAATTTGATATTCCACTGATGGTCTTTCATTACTGACTTTATATAAATGCACATATTGATTATAAAATCTCCCCCCCCCAACTTAAAAAGCCTTCTGTGGCCTTGCGCCGCAAAATTATTTCCTTCCTATGAGCATGTGTTTCCTTTCCCATCACATGAATATTTGCTGCTTTCCCAAACTGTGGACAGCTTATCAGGTAAAGGGTTTTTCGTAACAAGGAACACGCTATAATTTCATGGAATCAAAAGCACTTTTTTGTGCCCCACAAAGCCCCAAATTTCCTCTCCAGCGAACTGATATTTTGAAAAGAAACTGTGAACTGTGTTGAGTTTCAAAATATAGTGCTATAGTTGGCTTGGCTTAGGAATTTATAGTGGGTGTTATTACAAAATTTAAAGGGGAACTTTACAGGTCTTGGGGAGTACAACTGCATATATGAGAAAAATAAGATGTATAAGGCCTTTTGTAGCTCCAGGACGAGCTGTTCAAAATGTGATAAGTGATGTTGATGTCACTCGACATGTGCTGAAGACTACAAGTTTGAAAATGAAAAGAATCTGCGGGTGTTGATTTAGAAAAAAGTGAGTTTAGCAGACGTCTGTAACCCACTCCTCATCTCTGCTTGAGGCCAGTAGCTCATGATTACAATAGCTGCTACTAGCATAGCACACCCGAAACTTTGGCCAAATTGTTTGCGGTTGAGTTGCATTGTGGGTGATGTGAGCTTAGGTTTTGACAAGGGAGAAGGATGCATAGAGTAAAAAAGATGATTCTGTTGGTTCTGTTGCATCGATTTTGATTCTTTTTTTTTTTTAGAAGTCCATTGTGAGTCAAACTGATTTACCAACTGACAACTACAACTGATTTTCCTCCACTGCTGTCTGTCATTCACTTTCCACACAGACCCTTTTTATTGCTTTTGTCAAGTATAAAGCCCTTCATCATGACCTTTTTTTTTTACAGAGAGAAAGAGAGAGAGAGTGGGCTAGATAAACTGACATTGATTCACAAGCACCTGCTTGGTCAATATCCATAAACCTGTGTGCTTCTGCAAACACGAAGTATAATGTTGGTTTCTCTGTTTCGCTTCCCTCTGCCTGAAGGCTATCACACAGTAACACTCTGTAAATCTCCTCATCTCGTTCTCTGCAGCTCTTTTTTTCCCCAACACACGTAGAGCAACACGGACACCTTCATGTGTGTCAGTTTGCACCATATGTGAGGTCTTGTCACACCATGTGTCATTATGCACTGTGCTGTCAGTATATCTCTGACCTGATGCCACAGAAACATGTGCCCTTTTCCAGTTCCCCACCTACACAAACACATTCACAAATTTTATTTCTCACCACTGCAGTCAGGACCTGCAGGAGCTGGCAGTGAGGACTGTCACAGATCGTCCTTCATGTACGGAACAATTCTGACACTATTTCCCAACTCCAGCTTCACCCTTGATTAAAATTCACCACAGCTTGCAAGGGGGTCGGGGCCACTGGCTGCGCCGGGGTAGCTTCGAAATCACACAACAAATTAATTTCTTGACCCCCACCTAAGGTTCAAGGACAGCAGCGGCCCTCCTCTGGAAGACCACGGACGGTGATAGTGATACAAAGCAGAGTAGACAGAATGTAGGATGACAGCAGCAGACAGGGGTGCTCAGGAAAAGGGTGACCATGCAGAAAAATAGGAGCAAATGAAGACAGGAGAGAGAGATGAAATAAAAAAGAGCTAGCGGCATAGCAAGTAAGAGTAAGAGGCATAGAGTAGTTGGAGACAAGGTTAGGTTATAGAGACAGAGTGGGCAGGAGAAAGGAAGGAGTAAAGTATAATGCGAGAATGTTGCAAGATCCTATAATTACTTGGTGAGTCTGTGCCTCTGACTGTTTCTCCTTGCCAGATGCTCCTAAAAAGCAGACAGGGCATATTGTTGGCATAATCAAATGAGTGAATGCAGGAAAGTGTGATAAATCACCTTGGAACAGGTGAAAATTAGATGCTCTGTTGAATTATGAAGCAGGAGGAAACTAACATATTCGGGCACTGACAGAATAAGAAGTTCACATGGTCTTGCACAGCTTTCTGGATGTCAATAAATTCAAGTTTAAGGCTTTTAATTATATTTTGGCCCCTCTATGAGACTGCACACACAAGTTTCTTTATTAATGACTATTTTCCAAAGCCAGAGCAAATCATACTTTCCTCTTCCATCTCCCAGGCGAGCAGTTATTTCCATTCATTTTGTTGTGGTGCACAAAAATGGTGGTTAACTATGACAAAAATAAACTTGGTGATGGTCTAATGTATAATTTGTACAAGATTTGAAAATTAAATGATTTAAAGAGAAAAATACTTGACTCAAGGGTAACTTACAAGCTTCTAGAAAATGAAATAGACTCTTTCTTTGTTTTTGTTTTTGTTTTTTTGTTTTTTTTGGGGGGGGGGGGTTGTGCTGATTACCTACTGCTTCACATTTTGCAGTTTATGACATTACTCACTACTATATTGCCCGATTTCTTTGTATTATCCAGGCAGCATGTACAGTTGCAGAAATACTAATGTCACGCTTGTTTGAATCAGCTGTTTCTTGGGGCCATGACTCTTTCAAAAGATGATTTTATTGGTTTTCGACACAGTGTGTGCTCTGGTGGGGGTGGGGGGTTCAAACAACCTTTTTCTATGTGCTTTCAGTGATTTGTTCAGTGGGGCCATCCTGCAGTCAGTATTCAAACCCTACTGCACAGTCACTCATTCATCCTTTTGTGCACATCTTTTGTGGACCTCAGTCTACAAAAGATGTGCACCAGAACACGTCCTGGGAGAGAGGGCGCTTTTTATCCCAGCAGGGAAAGTGTTTCCTTTTTCATTGCCTTTAATTATCTCCAAATTGGGCGAGGGCTGTCTGTGTGCACTGCTCCTCTTTTACCTCTTGAAGAGATGTAAACGTGTGTACTGTAGACACGAATGCACACATTTATACTCACAGCCACAAAATGTACACACACACACACACACACTAAATATGTGTAAACTCTGTGCACTTGAAAGTTGACATACAGCTTCATGCGCTTAAAGTTTAGACCAACCCACATCATATAAGCTTGAGTGAGGCCCAACTTCAATACAATGTGTGCAAGGGGCAATCGAGCAGACAAAAGTAAACTGTGGGTACACTATCACCCAGCCCATGGACAATAAGTTTGAATGAGCGTTTATTTAGCTGAGAAGAGGGAATTCAATAAGCTAACTGCCTCTGACATCAAACGTCCAGCTGGCAATGTCTTGACAATGGCTGAAAAGTCTGCTTAATGAGTCCATTAACAGGAAATGTGCATTAGTGAGAAAAGTCTTAAAAGCGGAACAGGTTTTAGATAAAGTGGGAGAAGCCACTCAGTTACCCAAAAAAGAAATTCAGAAACTAAAATTTCACAAACAGCAGGCCTGCGATATGTAAGTGCCTGGAATAAATCAAACCTCAGAAGAATAACACAGGAGACAGATAACCTGTAGGTGATGCGTGACCGTCCGGGAAATTGATATTTAAGTATCAGACCTCACTCTCCATTTTCCATACCATCATTCAACGAGGGGAATCGGGAGGAAAAAAAAGAAGACAGATTTCAGCCTGAAGATCATAGATGAGTATTCACCGTCATGGTGGTGGGCCAAAGAAGGTATCTTTCCTGACCCTGGAGTGTTCTGCTCATCAATCTTCAGCAGGTCATCAAATGGGCAGGGACAGAGAAGGCCAAGGCAATTGGATTCGCCAATCGTGATGGATCCACTCCTAGTAGCTGGGTGTTTTTTTTGTTTTTGTTTTTTTTTTTGGAAGACCATAGGAACAATTGGACAGAGAGCTGGGATTGGAAGTCTTTGAGTCTGTGGTGTGTGAAAACAAGCATGTTTTTACTTGTTTAAAAAAGGAGTAGGAGTAAGTTTTCCTGTGTCTGTAAGTATTTTCCTGTTTGACGTTACATAACTGACACACAACACGCACGCGCATGCACACACGCACCTCAGCCTTTAAACAAGGTCAAGCCTGTAGCTGGGTAACAATCGCTATTCATTAACATCTGGGAAGATCCATTGCCCTGGATATTGGCTTGGACAGTCCCTCTGAAGCCGATTGTCTTTGGATGTTTCAAGCCTGTCAGTTCCATCCCATACAGCCTGTACAGCTGAGAGACATCTGCAGCCCAGAAAGATAACTCTGTCTTTTCTTACTATTCCCATATCTACCCTTCACTGTTAGACTACGCTCAGAACAAAGGCTGAATTATACTTCTATATCATGACATTGATGTAGCTGTTATAGATACCTACATGGCAATTCTGCAGAGGCTTCACCCATTGACTGTTGCACCACAAAACTGGATGGCAGGAGTACTGCATTTTACAAGCTAAGTAACTGCCTTTATATTCTCTAACATTCACTTTGTGGTGCAGAGCAATAGTGATGCTTGATATTAGGAAAGGCTGTGTGACAAATTGCTTTTATGAGATGAGGAAGAGCTAATTGTTAGCATTATTAAGAAGAGGTACCTTCTCACCTGCTCCATGTTGTGTAGTTAAGTGCCAACAGCGTCTGATTGACACTGGATATATTGGAATTTTGGGTAGGAAATACAAGAAGTTTCCAGGCAGGGTATTATGTGGTCTATGTGCTTAGCCACATTATGGATGAGGCACAGCCCTCTAATGACCCTACAGGAGCACAGCACAGCTCAGTATAGTTACATGGCTGGATTGAGCCTCCATCAAGGTCTAGTCTAAAGACCCCCATTGCTGCCGTTCAAGTGGAAACTATAAGCACCTCTGATATAGTCAGAAAACACACTGAACGACCTAGTTCTAGTGGCGTATGACCAGCCCTTACTCAGCTCTCTCCAAAATGCCATTTGCAAATGAAAGCCACTTGTTTCCAGGTGGAACATGGAACTGAGTGTTGTAAGCATTCTCTCAGAATACTTTCCTCCACGCATTGTACTTTTGGATAAAAGCTTCTGCTAAGCAACAATCTAAATTCATTGTTTTTATTCTATATATGACTGAAAATGGACTTTGGGTGGGCGTTCTGCTGCAGTGCCATTTGTATAGACTTTCCAATTAATTCTTTGGCTTCTTTCTTTTTGAACATTCAGCGACCCATTGGTATACTGGAGCCCCAGGGCATGACCACCACACTTCAGTGCTTAAGAGTATAAATCAGCATGAACAATGCTGGATGTAGAAATCATTAACTAAGATGATGTTCTCATGCAGACTGCCTGTTTAAGCAGATGAGGGACAATAAATTCAATTGTACAGAAACAGGATCTAGCGAGGGTTAAAGGGGTCCACAAGACATGAGCATAGTGAGTGTGTGAAAGGCACTGTCACATGTAATAGAAGGGATATGTGTGTATGCGTGGTGGTGTTGGTGGTGTTGGTGGTGGGGTTGACTGCTATGATGTGGCTCTGTCTGACAGGGGCCTTGGGGAAATGGAGTCGGAAGCGGTCGTCACGTTAAATGTTAACAACGATCCCTCCTCCCATTGTGCTGCGAGACAAATCTAGTAAAGATCATCCATCGTCGTCACCATCCACTGCCAACAGCATACAGAGAAAGAGAGAGAGTGAGAGGGATGAATGCAAAACAAAGCAATTTTCGAGAGCTGCTCTACAGAATAGTGGTTCGCATTGTCAGAAAGTATTTCACTCACCATTCAGTGAGCAAGCCTTTTTTTTTTTTTGGGGAATGCACTTATTGGTTATTTGCTTTAGTCGGTTACCTTTCGATGGAATCGTCTCTCCTAAATGACCTGCCGCCCATTGATTACACAATAACGAAGATAACAAACCAAATGCATTTGACCCCTCTGGAAATTGTTTCTGAAGATGTGTTTGGTTGATGATTCTCTAACACTAAGTTGCTAGAGTCTTTAAGTAATCCCTCTGAGGATAAAAAAGGGTTTATTGAAATGTCTTCATCACACATCCTAGAGCACAATAGCTTGAAACATGTTGGATAGGTTTTCTGAGTGGCTTTTAATGGCTGAGGAGAGACAAGTGCCATGAAAAAGTTGCCATTGTCTCAGAGCGGTTTGAAAATGCTGGCTCAAACAATTCGGCCTGTCGCTATATCTCCCCAGAGGAAAGCGACTGGAGAAACATTTGTCGTTTCTTTTCTCTGGGGGCTTAGTGTATGTGTGTGTTTGTATGTGTGCAATCTGAGTGGCCCCTCAGACCAGGATGACGAGGATAGCTAATGTCAACCATGTCTGATGTGCCATGGAATTTTTCATTGGAGAAGATGAGCAGTCACACATGCATGCAGCGCCATCCATGACAAGGATGAATGGGAGATGGGTCAGCTGAGGTTGGAATAAAGTCTCCAGCTGCCCTGGGACCTCCTCAACTTTCCACCACCACCCACACACATTAATGTTTACACAAAATTCTCACAGTGAAGAACTGCAACTGTTTCCCAAAGAGGCCAAGGAGAATAAATGCCATTTCAAACCAGTAACATCAGAAAAGAAGCCTCAATAACCTCTCTCTAACACCTCCCATTTATAGGACCCATGTCATATGCAGTAAAAGCATGCACAAACACCCAGACATGCTCGACACACCAGCGGATACAAATAGGTCACAGGTCAGCCCCACCTCACCCCGCCTTTCAATCAGGGCCTGCAGATCCTTGAGCCCCCTTAGCTGTACATTCTGAGGTTTACAATCTTGACCTCATATGTAAGAGTCACAGGGTTGCATGGAAAGGATCAGCTTAAGTGAAAGAGCCCCTACTCGTCCTTCCTGCTATGACCCCCCACGCTGTAGACGCAGATCAAGTTTACCCCATCCAGATGTGAGTCAAGGGGTGGGTGGAAATCCCATCTTGAGGCTCCAACAATAATATTATGTGTGTATAGGGGGCACCAGCGTCTACAATGTCACACCCTCTGGCACTCAGCGCCCACTGACCTGTCAATGAGATGGATAGGCCCCTGTGATACCCGATAATGTGCTGGTGTGTGTGTGTGAGGTGGGGAGGTGGATCCTCTTGCTCTCTCGGCGCCCTTGCTTTCTAACAAACACCTCTTTGGTGGCTTTCTCACGACACCATGCCTGGGGCTGGCGCATGATCCCTCAACTCCCTTCTTCCAACAACCTCTGTGAGTCCCTCACCTCAGGAGTCTTCTAATATGACTTGTTTAAGCCCTGCATTCAGCTGTTAGTGCCAGCATCCCTCCTGAATGCCTTAGGAGTTACCATGGCAGTGAACCGCCCCCACCTCCCTTCTCATTCCCCAACAGTCGGGCCACTACATTGGGTGCACATCAAAGAGGTCTGGGTGTTAAGAGGCGCTGACTATGGACGGTCAGAACCACCATGCTATTTGCTTAATTCACATCTGTTTTCTTATTGGTGCCTACTCAAATTTAATGGGGGGCCAAATGTAGAGAGGAGATTGTATTTCTTGTTCTGAGTGGCCAGCTTATCAGATTTTCCCTTGACACTGACTTTGTCAAACACTGACTACAGGTTGGAGCACTGAGCAGGCAATAAGTCAATACAAAGACCAAAGTGGTAACACTTAGAAAACTTTCATCCCACTTTTGCCACTTGAATATTTAATACTTTGGTGTCTGGTGTTATGAGTCTCAAGATGGCTGCTGAGGACCTGTCATTATTTAGCATGTGCCAAGTCCCTCCCAAATGCAGGATTGGGTTTGCACGTCAGCGGGTGATAATTTATATTTCAGGCACAGAGTCATGGTCAAGTTCAATCAATAAAATTATCACCAGGAGGTTAGAGGATTTGACCTGGCCCAGGAATCAATTTCCTTATCATAACCACTTAAGAGGTTTGCTAGCTCAAAACCACAGTTCTCTTGTAGCTTTGTTTCCCTGCATTTGAATTTTAAATTTCAAATGACCCTGATGCTGATGTTTTATTTATTTACATGGGAATATGAAGGTATCGACTTATCTTCATGGTTTTATTATATTTTAAGCTGCAATAGATGTATGTTTTCTATATCATTCTGTCCATTCTGTAGCGTGTCAGTGGGCATTAATATGGACCAAGTGTGTGCTGCGGTCTAAAAATTTGGTATGGAAGAATTGTTGAAAGGCTTTTGCTGATCATTTTTTTCCATAAAACAAATTACTCTGAGAACTTTTAGAGTGCATTCCACCCTGCAGTGAGGCAAAACCTTCCCCCCGTGCCAGGAGGACGAGCCACACACCACAAAGTCGCTTCTCCACGCGTGCATGTTCACACACATGCGAGGACATACCGAGACAGACGAACACTCTCAGTCAGACAGATTTGTGCACGTGGAGCCAACAACATTCTCGGCAAATCCCAATACACAAACAGTCACACTCACACAGCCTCTCAGTGGATATAACCTAACCCTTACCCTGTTAGATTGCTCCCGCATAGCACTGCAAGCCTAATGAGTGTATGCTGTGTACAAATTAATGCCTATGTGCTGCTGGGGTCTGTGGGAAGCAATGTACAGCATGCAAATCTCTGCACATACACACACACATGCTCTTCCAAAACACTTACTCCAACCAGCAGATATTCACCCACTCAGACAAATGTGCTTGTGGACAGACAAATGTACCCACAGAGTACACATTCCTATAAACACATTCTCAAGGGATATACTTTCTCCTAGGTAGTGAATCTGCTGAGTGAGATACACATATATCAGCATATGCTCTCTGGGTGTCACACGCAGAAGTCTCAGGACGATTTTGGCACATTTCTGAGCAACATGGTATGCTGAAAAATGTAGTTATGTGGACTCCTAACTAGACAGGTGTACCGCCGCTCCTCAATGTGCCACACGCAGATGTTTTTCTTTTCACAGCGGAATGGAATAACCAATTTTAGAGTCAACATAAAGGCTTAGTATAGTTTATAATCAGCCCCTGATTAACTGTGTTTGGTTTGTGTCCGGCGGCAGGACAGGTGGACGCTAGGAATAGCACAGACATGAAATATTAGCAAGTTTCTGAAGCACACATGCACGCGCGTGAAATCACGCATGTATGAACACAAACACACGGACACATACCTACACGCGCCTGGGGTCTGCAAAATGCATCTTTGCCCGGTAAACAGAGCCATGCACTCAGGCAGATACTGTTGCAGCGTGTAAAATTAAATTAATAGCTATCTCATTTCTCCCAAGAGCAGCAGGGGCCCATCTGCAAACATCAGACAGCCTCTCTACAAAAAGACTGTTGGTTCTCATTGTTTAAAATATTTGTCCCACCTCCCAAACTATCCAATAAGCACTCCACTGTGTTTATACAGAACACATTTTCATTAACTGTAGCAAATTGCATTTTAATCCATGAAGCCCATTTCATTGAAGAAACTGTTTGACTGGTCTGAGATTGTGGAGTTGCTGCCATACACGAGCAACCCGAAACAAAGTGAGAAATTATGAGAATCGTTGTTTGTTCTTTTTTTATTTTTCCTTCACTCTGTCATGCTGATGGAAGTGCTTGAAGTACAGGAATCTCAATGATGGTTTTCAGAGCTGTTGATGAGCTACTCTGCAGACTTGATTCAGTCAAACTTTTTCTCTTTTAATGGCTCATCTTGAATCTTTGACAAGTTGAAAGATTGGGAATATCCTAGCTGAATTGAACTATACTTTGCATACTGCATGACTACAAAAAAACCACCAGATGCATATCTTGTAGATAATAACTAAGTTGTGGCACACTCAAGTAATTAAACAGTATCCAACCCATTTGAAACAATCTCTCTTTGTTTCCTCTTAAGAATAATAAGAACAATATGATGTATTTTTCATTGGTCAGGTTCCTATTAAGCAAGACAGTACTGCTATGAAGCTAGCAACTCTGGTGGCTTCCTCCAGTAGTCTACTTTGATCTCTCTGCTGTTTCAGTGCCTTGGTGCCACATAATTTATGCCAGCCAGCAGACCCTGATGTTGGGGGCCGACAAGAGAAGAAACAGTTGGGTAAAAACAGTGACCCGCTATGCTGACATAGTCAGTATGCTCCATTTGCCCCAGCTCCTCAAGTGGCCCCCCTGTTTCCCCCACTGAGCCTGGGGGCCCAGTGGTAAGTGGGCTTGCCCCACCCGCACTGGGGCTGAGACCCAGGTTCCTAGCTCTTAATTAGCAATGTTGGTTGGGCAACTGCAAGTTGCGACAGATCTGGAGGCAGAAATCCTCTCCCTGGTGTGTTCTGCTTGGAGAACTTGTAATGAAGGCACTCTTTCTGGAGTCAACAAACAGTAACAAACTTAATTAAACTAGCTCGCTCTTATCCAAAAGCATGCACACATAGAGACATACATCTTCACACTGAGGTATTAGTACCAGCGTAGCGTGGTAGCGCCTAAAGAGGTCCTGGCATGCCAATGGAGAAAATGCCTCCTGTAATCAATGCCCACCACTTCCTTTGCATATAAACCAATGCATGCATTATTAGGATACATCTGTTTGAAAACCACTAAATGCAGCTGTACAAAGTGAAATGACGCATTAATTGGGTTCCTTAAGCACAACAAATAATACATACATCATGTTTAAAAGTGAAAAAAAGTATGAACAGTTGTAGAGTTTGAGTCTTACTCTGCAAGATATTTTATGGAGATGATGCAAGAAAGAAGTGAGCTTTTGTGTGGTATCCCAGACTGAATATCTTATCACACAGTGTCGCTGGTAAGCAGTCAACCCCAGTTGCTCCAATGATTTTACTCAGTGGACAGTAAAACAAGGCTGCAGTGGCACTGACAGCCCTGGTGTGGAAACTATTTGCTGTTAAATATGAGATAGAGTTTCAAGCAGGAACCAGTAGTTTTGATAATAGATTGAGCACAACACATAACAGTAAAGAAAGAGAAAAAGAGAAAGCAGAAGCAGCCATTGAAATTCAAATGTGTGGTTTGCACATCTTAACAATCTTAAACCTACTGTGCCTTGAAAAGACTACCTGAAACTTTTGTTGTCTCCACGTAACAGGATATTTTTATTACATCATTGCTTGTATAGTCAAATGATTTTCACATTCTTTCCAGTTAAGCGGCTATCATTTCGGTTTCTGCCAAAGAACGGTTTCTTGCTGTAAGTGTATGGTGTTGATGGTGGCTGAGCTTCAACATTTGCTGCATTTCCAGAGGTTGGTCTGACCTCCTAAGCAGCACTGCTGCTCAGAGCAGTCTAGTTCTACAGTGACTCACTATCAGAGAGTGATAGGACAGACAGAAGAACCATTAACATACTAACTAGCAGAAAAAGTGATGAACTGGAGGGAAAACATTGGTGGTTTCCACCACTGGGGACAGCTCTTGGTGTGATCTTGATACTGAACTTGCAACATTTTCTTCTAGACTGGTAAGTAAAGCAGCTATTAGCAATACTAATGTTGGCTGTAGCAATATAAAAATGTTACAAACAGCTCAACTAGAAATGCTATCACAATTTAGTGAAACTATAACAAATGTTAGTAATTTTCCTTTCAAATTTATTACATTCCGAACGATAGCAGTAAGAGAACGCTTCGTAACTAGAGACTAAATGTTGTATTTACTGATTTGAATTTGCATTTAATAAAAACAAAAGTTAGTTTGAGATATAAATGATACAAATATTAAAATTACACTAATTTAAAAATGACTTTACCAACTCCATTTAACTGTGAAATATTATAACCTATAGCAGAAGTGGTTTTTTGTTCCTACATTTTCACAGTCTTTTCTCAATCTTCCTAAGGTAGAAGACTGTTTTTATGAGACAACATGAATTGGAGTCATTGCCACTGCATAGGAAAACTTAATACAAATAACAAATGCATCCTACTTTTTCTTTTGTGCTGAATACGGCTGTAAACCAGCTCTTGCTTATTTTGTCAACATCTTTTTCAGTGGAGGCTGTTGCCTTCTGTCCACTGAAGCAAGGACAAAACTGAAGAGTGAAAAGCATGTTCCAAGCGCAGCAGTCACTGTTGAGAGATCATACCATTAAAGTGAAATATGCCTTCTCGTCCAAAAGCGAAATAGAAACTGACAGGTAATGGGATATGGTAGGGGAGGTACAGTATTTCAGGATTGAAACAATTCAACTGTGCCTGAGAACTCAAGACTGTAGATGTAGCAAAATTCACACTATTTTTCTCTGACTTTGAGGATTTGAAAGTAAGAGGAAAAAGATGTGAACTCTTTGAAACGATAAAATTATTGGATTGTTCCCTAGTCGGGCATGCATTTTGGCAGCTGCCATGGATTGGACCCCAGGCACAGTCTCAGGACTGGCTGAGAAGCAAAGACAAAAGGTTGAGAGGACTTAAGTTCTGGTACAAGCCATATTTTGACCTTATTGTTTGGACCATCCTGCAGAGGGTCATCACAAGGTGCCTCAACAATGATGTAATAGGTGAAAGTTGTCCTCTTGCCACATCATCATTTAGTCCCCCAACGCAAGCCCCCAAGCTGAATCTGAGCTGGAGAAAATCCTTACTAATAGCTGTTGTAGTGGCTAGTCACCTTAATAAGTAACACTTCTGGCCAATAAGCGACAATAGCAGGCAGAAAATATCCAGCGCCACCTGTTGTTTTGGACTGCTGTGGGCAGAAATGCTGTACAAGGCCTCATCCCCTGTCCTCGGCCAGAATTAGCTGAAAGCAGGAAAGGTCAATTCCCTCTCAAGAAATCTGTGGCTCGGGCCAAAATCAACTCCAGCCTCCTCCATCCTGGTCCTTCCCCACCCACCCTGTCAGGCCCCTGTGACCCACTTTAAAATCATTCCCGGTTGCTCTAGAGATACCTGCATAGCAACGTGATTAGGAAGTAGAGATTGGGACTTTAAGTAGGTGTGCATTCAGAGCATAAATGGCGCCATTTGAGGCATTTAGTCATACTTAGTCAAAATGTAATAATATAAACAAAAAGTTCTCTGGTTTGAATTCTCTATGGAATAGGCTCATTGCAGTTTTCATAATCTCAATGAAACTGGTAACTTGCATATTTGTGTAGGTTTCATGCCAAATAAACCTGAATATTCCTGCCCTGGAAAAGATGCTACGTAGGTTGTTGCCACCTTCTGTGAGGTGTAACTGCTTCAGACTGAATATGAATAATGCCCTTAATTCAATCGCCCTTGACGACTGACATAGAGCAGAAACAGATACTTTCCTGCAAGGCTTGTGGCTGGATAAAGTAATTTTTGCCGTGCAACTTGTATTATGAAGTGAACTTTACAATCTCTCCTCAGCATCCCTTGGAGTCTTATTGACCCTTCAGCATCACACCCTCTCTTACCGTCAACTGCTTGCAAACCTAAACGCCACCAACTGCCACATCTTGTTTACATCTCTCCTCTGAATGCAAGATGCTCACAGCTGTTGTCTCCTCTCTCTCAATAAATGCAGTTTGTCGACATCAGTAACTTTGATTGGGTTATGCTTATTATTCTCAACATGCGGGGGACTGTTTATTTTTATCTCTGCTATAATTTACGTCTGCCAGGCTAGCCAGGGCCCATTTCCATCCACGCTCCATCATGTCTACCAGCCCAGCCACTTGGATCAGATACCTCATACATCTCAATGTCAAGGTCCCATTATCCTGACACAGAAATGCAGGTACTTAAATGTAACTGGGCTGTTCAGATGGTACGCATAATATCTTCTCCACAGAGCAGCAGAGTGGCGTTATTGTGTGGAGAAGGGCGGGGAGCAGGAAGTGGGAAACCTCTCATATGGTTCTTAGTGTGTCCTAGCAAGGCAATTACATTCAATCTAATGCGGACTGTTTCCCTTTGCTGGTCCTTGTGAGCGGCACCAGTTCTCCATAACCCATTCAACCCAGAACCAATAGGGGACATTTACCTTGCTGATCACTTTGATGCAAGCAAGAGAATAAAGAAAAAGAGAGTAGGCGTGCTGCAAGAGGTGACTACTGCCAAAATAATCACATAGGCAAACTATCCTTCCACCTTTAGACTTTATTAGATCCACTTCTTAGACAAAATTGACATATATCAGGGACTCAAACATTCTGCTGCTGCAAGTACCACCCTATTCTTAATGCTGATTGTCTGTGGAGCCAGCACAAAGAAAATTGCAGGCAACATAAACACATCAACATCAACTGCTGGTGCTTCAAGGCAGCGCTTGAATTAAACGAAAACCTCATAGCATACCTCATGCAGATCATGATCAATGCCACAGAAATCAATCAGAGTGGGATTACCTCAAAGTCAACCTAGGTCACAATATGTGTCAATATTGTCATTTTCCAGGGTGGAGATGCTTTGGGTATTGAATTCTTGTATTAGACTTCATATCCCAGGAGGGCAAGATTATGGCATTTTTCAAGTTATTCTGAATGAGAATCAGTGAAATGCTAGCTCAGTGTATCTTACTCCTCAGTAACCCCGTTGACCAAGAAAGACGACTTAAAAAAGAAAAGGGCGTTGGAATCATCTGCGCAGAGCTCATTACTGACTTCTAATGACTTTACACAAACAATTGCCCATATTTTCTCTGGTAGCAGTTCAACACGCCTTTTAATAGGCAGGATATGAGAGATTATCCGGTATGTTTTTAATAAGACATGAAAAGCAGAGAGAACTTGCTGGTTCATTTCTAGTTTCTTTTGTTTTCTTTTTTTTTGGCTATTTCCTTTCAACAAACGCCTTTCTTAGCGGCTGCTGGGATCATCTTTCCTCATCCTTTTTGCTTTTTTAGGACAAAGAGAACAATCGGTATTAGCCTAAAACACATATCTGTCTATTTAATGGCCTGGATCGGTGAAATAAGAGATGACTGGCTTCAACCTTGCTTTTATTTTGGTGAGATAAATGGTATAAAGCAACGTTCCAGTTTGGGATTGTATCAGAACATCTGTTTTACTGACCATGGGAATGAACCAAAGCTTCATTTTAGCATTCAAAACATTCATTTATTGACACTGGGAACGTTTGCGATGCATCTACAAAGTTGTTTTGTTGGTGTCTGCCTGAAAATCTACCACAATGCAATATGAATTTCCATGAACCTCATTCCACTGTTTCATCTTTATTAAATAAAAAATAAGTCGTGAGCATGGGAGAAGGCAGACCACACAAAATACCCCCACCCCTCTCCCATCCCTGCTCCGGTTCCTGTTCCACACTGGGAAAAGCAATTGCAAACATCCAATGTAAACAGATAGGGCTGATAGTGATTGAATTGAGCTGAACTGACGCAGACCGTGACAGTACGTGTTTCCTACTAGTGGCGCAGAGCCTGATGTTCTCTCTCCACTTCCACTGCTGCATCTCTGCTGGCGTATCAGGAAGGGAGAAGCAGGGGGAGCAGAAACTGCGTGATGTGAGGTGAAGGGAGCAGAGGGGTAAGCACAGTAGGAAACCGTTGTACTCTGTTGAAGGTAGTGTGTGGTATTATAGTGTTGTTGTTGCCTGTCTCCAAAGTAAACGCCGGTGAGGTGGAGAAGGAAGGAGGAAGAGGGGGAAGGCAAGGAGAAAGGGAGAAATGCGGGGAGGGAAGACAGTGGGAGAAGTGAGGCAGAGCATGAAGAAAAAGAGACACCAAGGCTGACTCAACTCACAGCCAAACGTAGCTCAGTTCAGATTTATTTTCCCTCACATATGACACCTTTGTTAGATATTAGTGTGAACAACAAATGGGAAAAACAGTGAATTTTGTGTGTTTATTAAATCAAATCCTGATGCACACATCTTACACGGCACTTGTATCAAATCCAAATTTGTCAGTGTTGCCATGACAAGTAAATGTTACATCATCCACCTGAGACTGCTACAATTTTTTTTTTTTCCACGGAGCACAGGAAGACGTGTATGATAATCAGAACATGTTCGAGAGAAATGAAGTTAAAGAAACAAATACAACTTCTTCACTGTCAGTTCATATTGGTATCAGATGTGCTTTGAATTCCTAGCGCATGTGATCTCAAATGACAATGATGGGAGCAGAAATTTGGAGTTGAGCATGAAGATCTGCAGTGTGAGTATACACAGGGAGTCAGAGAGACAAAGATAAATGGGCAAAGCCGAGTGTCAGAGTGCGAGAAAGATGTGAGAAAATGAGAAATAGAGATAGATGGAGAAGAGGGAGAGAGGGAATTAGCGAGAGAGGCAAGAGTGAAGGGGAGAGAGATGCAGATGGAAAGTGAGCCAATGTTGGAGAGAGAGAGAGAGAGAGAGACAGGGGAGAGGAAGAGAGAGGGAAACTTAGGGGGTAGGAGGAGGAGGGGGGAGGGAAATTGAGAGGCTGCGTAGCACTTTCCTCTGCAAGCTGACAGGGCTTGACGCTCAACTAACAGGGCTGTTTTGACAGGTGTCAGATGGTCCATATTACTATTTCACCGCCGGGCCCTTGGGACCCTGCATCACGGGCCACAACAGGACTGGCCAAGCTGGAAAAAAAAATAAAGAAAAGTGGCATGGCAGGAGAGTAAAAAACACTTGACTTCCTCCCTCTGCAGCTCACTGGCTCTACACTCTCCCACAGCCTGGGCATCTGCTGCACGTTAGCCGTAAGCCTCACTGATATATGTGTGTGTATGCAAGGGATGAGTGTGTGTGCGCGTGTGCGTGTGGACAGAAAAAATGCACATTTACCGTAGAGGTGCACGCGAACATGTGAATGTGTCAGAAAGATGGGATAAGATGCATACCAGTCATTTTTCATGCTTCTTGGAGACGATTTAAGGTGAAGCAGTCAGATGAAGAAAATCAAATCCATCTTCATCTAATAACAATTTATCAGTGTTACATTCCTGGCCCGGCATGCACTAAGCAGATGAACAAACACGATCGCTACCAGATTGCGAATGTATGCAGGGAGAACAAATCACATCATCCCTGCGAGGGGTTAAGTTGTGACACCAGAGGGTTTCTTTAATGTGGTTAGAAACATCTCAACAGGCAATAAAAAATATCGATCTTATGCTTTTCACGCCGGAATCCATTATCTACGCATGAAGTGACAGCCAAAAAATGTGGTAAGTGAGCAAAAGGTTGCCTGATTTGATTATTCCCTGTGACTCTGTGCACTCAATGACTGACATCAAAGCTCAAGTTTACTGAGAACGGTCTCAGGACAGCACAGATAATTTATTCATTCATATTCCTACGCCAAGGAGCTTGTCTATTGTTAAATCATATAACACTCTTTGACAGTGATCTTTAGCATTCCTGAGCTATAGCATTCCTCACCGCTGCTGCCTAGACAAATAGCAATATTTCACAACCCCTTCAACTATGAGAAAAAAAAAGTGTTTAAAACCACTTGAGTCATCTGACAACTCCCAAATGCACGCGGCCATAATTTGCAACAAGTTTGTAATTGTCCCTTGTTAAGTGTTTCAGGGGGAATACTGCGGCTGCGGCTTAGGGCAGAATTGTTGCAAGTACTTGGAGCATGTTTTATAGTTACCGCATGAAACGGGAGAGTCCCCGCTCGCCTGATGCACTGGGACTCGGGAGGGTGGATCTGATGCTGCTCCTCGCCGCCGAACAAAAGGAACCCGGCATGACCGAAGGAATGGTATGGTTTTGGGATGTCAATTTAAGAGCAAAAGCACGAGAGAGGTTGTGTGCAAGGGATTAGTCATAAAAAGATCAAGAGAATTTCCTCAACTGCTCCATCATCTTATTTGTTTTTCCTTGAAGTATATGTCGACTAAATCCATGAATATTACCATGTATTTGTTTTTTATAGCCACTGATTCTACTGACAGCTGAGGAGTTTGAATCTCTTACTTGTAAGGTGTGAATGGTGTGATCCTTATCCACATACATACAATACACAAATGCAAAACTTCAAGAAGAATACAAAGAAACCAGTGACAGCAGCAATTTATCATCTATCATGACCTTAAATGTATTAATCAGTTTTTTAAATCTGTTTACATTATAGCACAAAACATATGCTACAGAGTGGCATCTGCTACTCTGACAAGTTAAAAAAAGAAGAGGAATAAAAGACAGGATTTAAAAACAGTGCTTCAAGGCCTGTGTAACTGTGTTAGGAACAGTGAGTAATAACAGCGCTCAAAGTAAAAAAATTAAAGCATATTTGTTCATCTTTGAATGACGATATCCTTAGGCTGCCTTTGCAAAGTGCTCCAAATTTAAAAGCAAACAAATGATTTGCACTCTGATCTCTGAGCCCACACACTACGAGAATCCAGGATCACACATATAGACCGTGCATATGCGTCAAATCCCATAAATATGCAATGATAAGGTAATCTGGTAAACCTGTAAAGCACTTTACAAGATTGTGCTACCAATTCCTTGTCCTTCAACCTGCATGATGTCATATCGTCCGTCCTAATGTACTTTTATTTCACTTTGTCTCTTTCTCCTGCTCGCCCCCCTCCTCCTCTTTGCTCCCTCTGATCACTGATAATAAGATAAAAAGGGCATGGGTTGGCCCGTCTGTCGATCAACGAAATTGAAAGTTGAGTTAAAGATTTTCTAAGCTTCAGTAACCCCTCGCCCCAGTTTTTTTCTCCATCCCACTCAGAGCTTTAGCCATATTGTGTCATATTGTGAAATAAGAGGTAACTACGGCTTGCTTGTGTTTTGTCTCCAGACACGATTTACTGTATATGTCCCCCCTGAGTCAAAGTGGTGTGAGTCAACTGAAAAAGGGCAGAAAAGGACAATAAAATGATCGTGAACTTTGCCTGTCCCATTTCATTGTCCTTCAATCCGCTCTCTTCACAAAGAGTCTGATTCAGTTCCCCCTGAGTATGTTAAAACAGGAGGCCTTTTTCTGGGTTTTATGGGGTGTCCTGTTTTTCCAACATACCTCCAGTGATTTAGGTAATATGCCCGAAATAAAGAGTTCTGAGGGGTAAGAGGCAACTCAAGTTTTACTGTGCCCTCACTTAAATGAAAATAAAAATAACGTGAAGTAGACGAATGGCAGACTCAAAAAATGTGCTCCCGGGACCAGACTTTATATTAACAGCGCTGAGGGGGCGGCTGTCCGCAGGCCCTATTCTCAGTCCTTTGGCTCTGTTTTTCCGGTGTCTCGTGCTGCACTTTGACATCACACTCGCATAACTTTCCAATTAAGCCGCAGCTCCGTAACAAGGATCTCATCTCCGCTGAAATGTGGAAAATGGATAAGGCGTCGCTGCATGTGAGGGTAGCACAGAGGGTGAGAATTTATGGGAGGCTGGGTGAGGTGAGCTGGTTCTCTGAGCACTCTGGCGGTCTCGCAGCACCTCAACCTTCCAAGTTAAATACTCTGGTCGAGTTTCCTGAGCGCTCAGATCTGTCTGTGGTCCAATCACGTCAGCTAAAAGTGCACACAAAGAGGCTATTTATGTCAACTTAAAATAGCATTTTCTCCATGCTGTCTTCAGTCGTTTACCCTGTCAGACCTAGGTTTATTTAAATGTAAGATTCTGAAACTATCAAAATGACACTTTTTAAGGTTTGGGTGCGGGTTATTGTCACCTCTACTGCTAAGAAACATCCACACATTTGAATAGTTTGGACTGATTTCCATTTTTGGAGAGCCATAAAACCCTGAGAGTCTCTTCTTTTATTCATGCTTTTGTGTGAAATCTGTTTAACATTCATGGCTTAGCGCTAGAAAGGACTAACTTTAACTCCCTGTCCAAATATTTGACTTTAATCAGCTGTACTGTATTTTCAACTGATCTTTGCTTGTTTGTTGGCTTTTATACTTAGGTTTCCATTTAATCAGCATTCCGTTGATTCATTCATTTACTTTAATTCAAAGTTTTTATCTGCATTTTACATCCTCACTGTGTCGTGGGTTGATAACATGAAAGAGTGTCGAATTACTAACCTGGCAGGCATTATTTCCACCAAGTCCCATATATCTCGCTATAGACCTCAGTGGCTTTGTTCAGCAGACATTTTACGCTCTGTATATGTTTTACGTTGTTGTCTTTTACAAATTAGACCTGTAGCATGGGTGATTTGTTGCAGGAGCTCATACCAGCAGCTGGAGGAATTAAATAGGTTCCCTGGCAATCTTCCAGCCCTTTTACAGGGCTCTTTTTCCAAGTGTACAGTTTACAGTGTTTAATGATGCTCTGTATTTTTACTGAATCCTCATTTCCCAGTGTCGGCTAATGAGTAGGACGGAGACTAAAGCTAAAGCCACTGGAGGTGGTGATAAAAAGAGTTTGTGGCTGTGTTAGACATGCTGTAAAAGAGGGAGGAAAGAAGAAAAGTTGTGTGTGTGTGTGTGTGTGTGTGTGTGTGTGTGTGCGTGCGTGTGTGAGGTGGGATTAGGCCAATATATCAGGCAGACACTGGCCTTTCAGTAAAAATTGGAAAATGGCTAGTCAGTACCACTGATAAGAAAATGAGTTTAACCAGCAGCTTCAGGGGTCAAAGCCTGTTAAACCTGCAAAAAATGACCTGCCTGGTCCAGTTTCATGAGCATACTAACCCACCTAGAAAATTCAGCACAAACAAATTATTGCAGTAAGTAATTGCAGTGCTGTTTTGGAAGCATCTCCTCGGAGACAGTAACATTTTCAGCAGATAAGAATAGAAAATCCCTGAAAACCAATTTTCTTAATCAACTTCTAACTACGAGCCCTGGTTCATAATTTTATGCTAAAGCAATAAAACCTTTATATATCATGTGAGAGATTTCTGTATTTGTATTTCTCCCTGTGCATTTTCCAGCAGTTTGAAGTGGGTGGGGCGCTGTGTGAAAAAGGTGAGTTCACATGCTCCTGTGCACCAATCAGGATTTAGCAATGTTTGACTGTTAATGAAATCTGATCATACCACATCCACACAGTCTCTAGTGAAGCAGAGTAACTTTGTTTTTTTCAGTGTTAAGATCTTAATAATACTAAAGAATGTCTTTCTCTGATCTTAAACTTTGCTTATTAGATTATTACTACTGAATTAGATTTTAAAGTGTTATGAGTAGTATGTTATAATTAAGTATTGTCAATTTTAATAAGAAATAACTGGAATTATTGTTAGCCGGTGTCAAGCGAAGTCCATTGTGCTGCATTGCAAGTATTACAGCAAAGCTGCATGCATTCTAGGACTACTGTTAAAACAATACGACACCAGCAGCTCCACAAACTTCAAACATTTTACTCTAACAATTAGGAGGCAGATCTGGGCCAGGTTTTAAGCTGTCAGAGGCTGTCGCTTTGTGTTCAGAGGCTCTGGACTTGAGGCCACGCTGGCGGGGCTCCAACTGAATGTCCATACTGAGACATGTCACAAGATTATTGACTGAAGAACGGGGGGCTAGGGTGTGTGTGTGTGTGTGTGTGTGCGTGTGCGTGACCAAGTGAAGTTAATCCAAAAGCACACGAGTGATAATGAGGACTGGCTCACTGTTTACTGTGACTTCATCGGGCGCTGTCATCATGTGGTTGCAGAATGCAGGCAGGCCCTGATGCTTGTCTACAAACACTCAACACATGCACACACACACATCCACACATATGCAGAAAAGAAAAGCGCACAGACACTGTGCTCCAGATCACTGCACTCACTGAAAAGTCCCAACTCCACATGAAAGGGCAGACATGAAAAATGAGCTGTTTCCCACAAAAAATTAGCTGACGGCCTTTGGCTCCCTAAGCTTTGTTTTAATTTCCTGAACATGTAATAGGCCGTGCGTGGAATTAAACAACCATATGGACAGAGTCTTTCTCCTTCATATTAGATAGACGCCAGTAAATGACCCCAAACACCTCAATAAATAACGTCAGTATCACCACATAACTCCTCGCTGCTGCATTTATGGTCAATTCAATTTTAATAATTGAGTTTACCCCCATTAAACAGCTGTGCCAGCAAAGCCAACTGTATTTTCTTGTCATATTACTTGTCATACCCATGAAGTTATTAGCTTCGTCACAACGTCTGATCAGAGAGCGAGAGCACAACTGAAATTAATCAAGGTGACTGTACGGGGGTGCACCAAAGCAAAATAAAAAGGTCTCTCCTGAAGGATACTGACAATCCCAACTGCGGAGCACCCATCCATCCTCATTTGGGTTACCTTGCCTGATCTAAGGCATCAAGATATTATCCCTTTTTTTAATCTAAAATACTGGCTGTTATGGTTTCCAGCTGGCCCCGAGGAGCGTTTGACCTTCTCCACCCCCGTCTCATTGCCACTGTTGGTACGGCCCTTTGTTCTGACTAATGTACGTTAATATTCTGGGCTGACCCACACCAGCACCACTCGGGGAGCACGCTCCTCGCTAATGTAACCAAATCTCCCCCGGTTGACCCTGTCTCCTTCCATAAGGCCGGGCGTGTTCTTTCTAAGGGAGGTTAAAATCCTCTCCTTTTCCCACAGTTCCTCCTCTTTTTTAAAGCGCACCTTCAGTAACAGAGGCAGATGTGTTGCTTTATGTCCCATCTGTGGGTTGGGGAAACTCATGACAAACAGAGAGAGGATTCTCACGGGGTCAAAATATGATGTACTCTATCAACAAGTCAAAATTTAAAACATCCTGCAGGACAAACAAACTCATATTTATCTTTAAACATTTCACAAAACCTCAGTCAAGGGTAAAAGACAAAGTAGCAGCATTGAATTTCACGTGTGAGGCACTTGTAAAAACATGCATGTATTTGTAACATCATCCCCTACATTATTCAGTGTCGTCATGGGTCAAAACCGCACTTCTAGACCCCCGATTCCAGCACAACATTCAATTCCAAGATAGAAGTTTATCAAGACATTTCTGGCCTTAACAAGGACAGAGTTGTTGTTCTTGGTCCAGTCTTTGCCTCCCTAACCACAAACTCCCCCCACACTGGTCTGGTAGTATCATCAGACACACGCAAATCCATTAATTGACCCATTACTCAGCCCAAACCCTCATGTGTAAAGTTAGCGTCATCCACAAGCTGTGTTATGGTTGGACCCTAATCAAACGAAGTTTATGCAGGAAAACGTGATATATCACCTCTGCATATCTTTATCCTCTTCCCAGAAAAAAAACCCTGATATTCCTGACAAAAACTGCATGCTCATTATTTCTCCTCATAGCTAGTGAGAGACAGGAGATGGCCCTAAGTTACTCTCAGCCATTAGCTACAGATGAACGAGCAAGAAAAAGGATTCTCCAGGAAGATATTTTTATACTAATGTCAAAAGTCTTTGATTGCAACGGCTGTGGTTTTACATCTTAGAATATTCCCACAATTTTCAGTGTAATGAATCCTGTCCTCGTTAAAAAAAAAAAAAAAAAAAAGGTGAGTACTCTCCCCACTGTCTGAAAGGATTTGCAAGCAATGGATCACTAACAGTGCAGCACATGTGCTTTGGGAGATGTAGAGGCCATTACCTGTACTGTGTGTGTGATACTAATTCACAGATTCTGGATTTGGAACAATACATCTGAGGGAACTGTGCAAGAAAACAGAAACGGAATCTGGAAATGGATCATCTTTGTTAACAGTCTATGGCAGCAGCATGTAAGGTTTAAAACTCTAAGAAAAAAAAACTTCTTTGGTAGCAAAGCAAGCATCAAACGTGTGTTTCTTGTACTGCATCTCTCCCAAACCACTTAAGCTATGAAAGACTATTAAATGCAATGGCTGGATTTCCACAAAACATATTCAGATTTGATCACTTGTTAGTGATCATTTAGATCCTCATCATGATCCCGATGATTGCTGTCAGTGTCACGTTTTTCAGGAACACAACAGAAATTAATTTAGAGAACAGCTAGCATAATAGTAGCTACATAAACAAAATAGAGCAGTGCTGCCTAAAGAAACTATAACTTCATCAACAGAAAAATGTAATTAAATAAAAAAAAAAAGAGAACAGCACATTTGACTGAAAAGTGATCAATGGAGGGTGCTGTGTAAATCTACAAATTAATGAACTGCTCAGCACAAAAGAAGCCAGGAAAAAGAAGAACAAACAATCATTGCTGCTATAAAAGCATGTTACAGGACATAAGTATTTTAAGGACCTTTAAATAACTAATACTAATAAAAATAACTGTCCTTTGAATAGGTCTATTTACAGATTTACACAATAGATACACAATTAAACCTGCAATTCTGCTCTCCACAGTTGGGCAATGGATTAGAGATGGTGCAAAGCTTGTAAGCATGTGTACATCTGTGTGTCTGTGTCGTTATAGCTACAAATGCCGGTGCTGGATGTGCTTCAGGTCCTATCCTGGCAGAGTTTCTGTGTTGGGTGCTGGGTGCACCTGGAATTTATGGTTTTCTTACGGCAGCAACAGGGCCCCCGCCTCACAAGCTCGGGGTGATAAATCACATGCAGTGATAACAATCCCCAACCCTCCCAGCACAAATCCCTTTTTAATCACTTCCAACAAGACCAATACGCACAGGAAAGGCCCTCTTTTTTGGGGGGGTGCCTTCACTTTTCCAGCACATTAGCAAGGCCCTGGAGCGAGAGGGAGCAGTGGGAGAGACCAGGGGAGAGAGTGGGGAATAAAAAAAAGGGGGGTGGGTAAAAGAGGAGGGGAGAAACTGAATGGAGCAGTTGTAGCTGTTTATATACAACCACCACCCTGTGAAATCCAGTGTATTTCTGTATTTGTACACAGATAAAAATTAAACAACCGGTGACCTCTCTATGTCTTCCTTCTGTTATATTTACTTGATAACTCTCTATCACTTAAAAAAAAAATTCTTACTTACCACACACATACATACAGTATACACACACGCAAACAAACCTCCTTTACTCACCCCTGGCTCGCCACTCTGTCTGCCCTCGTTAGTCGCTGACAACATTGCTAGGAGAGAACTGATCTGCTCTGCTGGTGTGGATTTTACAGGCCTCCTCTGTCATATCCCTATGTCCTCAGGCCACTGATTTGTTGTGATGATGCTGCCGGTGGTGTATATTTCACCTCCCTCCGACATATCACACGGCCCCTGTCTTTTTATTTGTACCGTAGTTATTTTTCTCTCTGACTTCAATCACATTCTTTATGGTCAAGTTTCTGCTTTTAAGAAACTGCACTTTGAGGTAAAACACAAAACTCCAGTTTCCTTTTTGATTTATGTCCTTAATCCAGGATGGAAATTCACACTACATCATTGCAATACGATGATTTTATATCTGTCTCTGTGGTCTTGTACCTAAGCGACTTTATGCATGACTGTGGTGCTGACAGAGTAAGACAACCGCACTGGGAGGAAATGATGAATTCTGAAAACCATTGGTTTATACAGAGGATTCTTTAAAGGGACATGTCATCCATTATACAACCAAATGTATTCCCTGAAATTGTCATTGCTGTGGTCTCTCATTAGTTATTATGTTTAGCTTTGTGTTTTGATAGGAATTAAAAAAAAAACCATATTCATTTTGCTTTAAATAAGGACAAGCTACTATTTTTTCCTCATCAGAACCTCCTCAGTGCAAATTTGAGAATATACTCTTCTCCCAGTGATCCTGTTTTCAACTTGAAATCCACTGCAGCAACATTCAAAGCAATGCTAATCAAAGTCAACTAGGCTGAACACCATATCCATGAAAAATATACAGCCCGCTACAACCAGTCACTTAACCATTTCACAACTTCTGGGGCTAAGTTTTCTGTGTGATACGGACTTTCACAAGAGTTGCTCTCAACTTCTGCTTCCTTTTAACATGTCTTTTCAAAGTGTGTTGAGAGTTTTCAAATATTCATGATGAATCCAGACTATCCTTTAATTAACACAAAGTTGGAAATAAAAAAAATCAAAGTTCAGTGTCACCAAGTCTAGAATAAAAGTAGATTTAAAATGAAATGAATTTGATCTAGACTAATAGAAGTGTTGGGAGATACAATAATATTCATCTACATGGACACAAAGGGTATTAATGAGGGGTGGGTGACGACCCTGAGACAAGTTTCCAGGGTCTTCACCCACCCCTCATTAATACCATTTATTGTTAGAGAATAGCTGGTCTAGGATCAAAGACAACAAGTGCTATGATGATGAATCAGAGTGAAAGATTAAAGATTAAAATGACTAAAAATGCATGCAATACCATTTTCTTTATTTATCATTAGGTTTTTCAAATCACTTTTACACTGTGTCATATACTTGTAAATGTGCTTTTTCTAAGAATAGATAATATCAATTAATGCAAATAACCACTCTGAATTTTAGATAAAGAGGGAGGGAGAGACAATAGATAAGAAATGAGAAAGGTAAGCAACCCCCTCTTTTAATTTCCTTGTACTGGGTCTGAATCCTCAGCAAAATTGATTGCATTTTTCTCACTTTTCCCTTTCATCCCCTGGCCTTGTTGTTCAGGAAAATGTGTTTTGCACATGTACATTGGAGTGGAACCAGGTTTAATTGCCGTGCACACAGCCAGGAGACATTAGTATGTGATGTGCTAGTGAGCCGTTCTTCCTTTTTTTTAAAAATAAATAAATAAATAAGATGTGATGGCCTTTGTTTACGATTATGTGAGGATGTTATCCAAAAAAAAAAACCCAAGAGGACTGGGGGCATCTATTCAATCCTGAATCCTTTGATAAAAATGATACACCTGAAAATACAGTGTGCGCACAGGCCTTAGTATTTAGTGGTTTTGTTGATACCAGACCTGTGTATTACTGCAAAGAGAACAATATTTGGGAGTACTGAGATACACGACAACAAGCCAGTGGATGAAAAACTCTATGCTACTCTATCTATCAGACACATTTTAATTTATAATCTATCTCTGTTTTGTCACTTTTGTGGAGTTCCCTGTCCCTGTCAAGTTTGTGAATGTGGGGTGATAGGTTGGGCTTAACAATGATTTTTGCAGGATAATCTCCTATAATTATATATTAGTTTGTTAACTATAGGAGGTCCTTAACTACTTGTCTACTTGTCCAATGTCAACGTCAGTGGTTATGGATCGCCTCGCTGTACAGCAAGATGCGGCTGAATTGGTGTGTGAAACTGCAGTCAGATCTGGCTGTGGTACTGACCTACAAAATTTCAAGAAGCCTAAAAAGAGAACCTTGTCCTTCTTTCTAAAGCCTGAATACCGGTCCCCTCTGATCACGTAAAACCAAATGAGGGGTGGCAGCACTATCATTTCCCTTGTGCTTCTTTTTTTTCCTCCTCTTGCCTTGAATTAGATCAGAATTCACAGTCAGCCCTGTCCCATCCCATGGAGTGAACCCTAACAGTCCTCTCCAGAGCTTCAGATTAAATTACAGATCTTCACGCTCCCAGACCCCCCCCCCCCCCAATTTCCCCCTACACTCTGTCTCTCCCATGCAGATGTGACACTTTCCAGACACTGCATTTTCTCATAACACATTGACACTGGTGGGGACAGAGATGGAGGTGATGTGGGGGGGGGGACTTCTGAAGGAATGTGCCAACAGTTTTTTTTTTTTTTTTTTTTGGGGGGGGGGGGGGGGCATACCCCAGAAAATGAAACAAAATGCTTCCCTGCTCTTTCCATCCCTGTTTCTCCCTTCCACGTTCAGAGAGACACAGTGCAAACATCTCAGGCGTCTGTGATCTTCGCCAGCTCATCTTATTTGTGTTATGGAATAGCTCTTGAGGATTTTTTTTTTCTAACTCATCATTTCACACTGTAAATCAGGGGACACTCTTAACGGGAACAGCTCACAGACACCGTGAGAGGGAACATCACTGCTGAGGAGACTTAGTCAACGAGGTTAAGTTAATCATCGTCTTGGTGTAATCTCAAATTTCCTTCAAGTGGGTTTTCAGTCTGGACTCGTGGGGGAAACAAAAACAAAACTAACATTCTTAGCTAGTTTAGTGGTTTTTCAACATGACCAGCTGAAGTAATTGGACACAAATGACGCAAGCTTGTCCTCTTGTAAAAAACAGCCCCACAGGTTGTTTGTCCAAGCAGCTTGTTACGACCCATAGTTGTGTTAGGAGACCTCTTTCAGTCGTGGTAATTCTGATGAGAACACAGCAGGAAGTCAGGTGAAGTCACATATAGAGTGTCTAGGTGTTAGGAGGAGGTTGGGATGGCTAGATGGATGGGTCAACAAAACACAGGACAAAACACACACACTCCACTGGTGTTAGATCCTTTGCCTCGCTGCTGTCTTTACTCACATTTCATACGAAACGTCACAGATCCACCCAGTGGACAAGCATCAGCACACTATCCATTAAGTATAATTTTATATATAATAAGTTTTTAATCATAGGTTTACTGACAACACATGACATGATTTCTGGGCTTTGAATTTCATACAGATAACATGTTAACGTGGAGTGCTGCCCTAGAAATTAAGTTCAAACAATATGTTACGAGGTGATTCTGTATGTTTACAGCTTCATCCATATTTGCAGGAAAGACGATCTCGAAGAGGCTGGCTCAGGGGAAGATAGATTACCATGATGTGGTATTCATCTGACCAGGGAGGGGTATGGTATGCTTACCTCTCACACCCCACTGTCATAGACACAAACGCTCTCACTAATACTGTTTCTTACACATGCCCATACAGACAAATATCCATATTCTCCAAATCCCTCCTACTCTTTTTTTTTTTTTTTGTAAGACAGAAGGATGGGATATGCAGAGGTTCAGAAAACAGTCAGCTGAATGAAAAAAAAAAGGGATTTAGGGGAGCAAGAGGAGGTAAATCTTACTTGGCAAGCGGGATTCTTCTGCCTATAAATAGCGTATCCACCTCCAGCTTCACCATACACACATACATACTCATTCCTTTTATATGGTCTCATCTACCATGAGTCTGTGATCCTGAATATTAAACTCTAGGGAAACAAAGTCCTTTAAACATCTTACCTCAGTCAGAGTGATGCTGATGAATATATGTGTTTGCATAGAGTACCCTGCAGTTCTTTCATTCATACATATTCATATAGCGTCTAATGAAATATATATGTGCTATGCATACCCAATTGTCCCTCTTAGAGGCTGCTTGTCATTATCAGTGTAAGCCCAAAGGTGATGTTCCTCAAATAAAAATTAAAATACTTTTTTCTCTTGCTCGATGACTGAACCGAGCTTTGAATTATACAAATGTATACATCATTAATAATATATGGAAATGCCATTAAGAGGACAACACACTGGCAGAGAATAAAAGATTATAAAAATGACTAATATTCACCCCTATAGCTAAAAGAAGCAGCCTTTCAATCAACAGTGCACTGTCAAACAGCAGGATGAGAGAATGTCATCTTTGGATTTCTTAGGCTGTCATACAATAAACAATGTGGTCTTGTATGTAATGCCTGTGTACATATACAGAGATTATGGTGCTTGAAGGCTTCCATGCTTGAGGCAACTAAGGACGGGCGGGGGGGAGATCCAGTCGTACCAGAGAGAATTTATTTGAAGTCTGTTTTTTTTTTTTTGTAATATTGATACTGACATAAAATAGAGTAAATAAATCCATGCTAGCAGCCTTTTTAGCCGTACTTGTGCACAGCAGGGCTTTGAACATAATGAAAAACTCAGCATGCTAATAGGCTGACAATATCAGCTGGCTGATGTTAAACACATATAATGTTTACCATGATCATCATCTTAGTTTCGTAAGTTAACATGCTGATATTTGCAAAATAGCAATAAACACAAAGTACAGGTGTGGCTGATGGGAATTGAGTTAGGTCTGCAGGTCTTTGGTCATCAACCAAAGTACTGGACAAATTAAAATTTTGACCTCAAGATGACACTTGATTAAAAAATAAGGGTTAACTAAAGTTATTACAGTTCTGCAGATCATGAATTTATGTACAAGATTTCTTGGCAAACCATCTGTTTATTATCTATTAGCAATATCTCATTCTGGACCAAAGTGGTGGACCAGGTAAGCAAAAGTCATGGCACTAGCAAGGCTAAATGCTTTATAAAATAGGTGTAAAAATCCTTCAACTCAGCAAAAAAGACACATTCACATCTGATTTCTTTTTTTTCTCATTTAAAGTGTAACTTAACCCTGCTGACAGCCAGGCAGGCTGCAAGGATTCTTTTCTTGGATATTTCCAGCAATTTCATCAAGGTCCTTTGGATAATGGCCAACATTCCTGATGTTACTTTTAACATTTTTTGGCATTGATTAAAGCTCAGGTATACACAATTAAACCACTTCTGTTGGCACAAGGGAAACCTTATCCCAAAGCCAATGGCCTGTCTACCCTGCGGTAACACCTATTAAAATAGCTTGGGCCTCCAGCACCAAAAGCTGGACTCAAACACATTCTAACCATTCTCAGGCCGACCCCAAGGACATTGACGGGAACACTGTGTGGCAACCATAAACAAACATAGACATAACATCCACATAAGCTGACCTTGTGACTGTTTAGAAAAAGTATGCTTTTTGTCAACTGGACAATACCTGGAGGGAGCACTGCTAACTCAAGCTCAGCAAGAGTCCCGTGACTATCAGCAGCAACTCTGAGGCTGTTTCTGACAAAAACACAAAGCTGCATTTTTAGGGTAAAATATGGAAATTGAGACATCAGGGTTTTATTTTCTGTAGTGGCAAGGGTGGCTTTTGCCCTGAGAGATGCGATGTAATTTGATTTGCCATGAAAACAGGCAGCCTGTGTGTTTGGGAGTTGGGGGGGGGGGGGGGGGGGGGCAGGAACAGCCATCTGTGCTGTGAAATCAATAAAGACGTTCTTAACTGTAACTGGAGTAAGACTGGTAATACCTGCAGTATAACAGCCTCCTGATGTCACAAACCCATTCATATTTCTAGACTCCTCCAAAAATAGTCAACCTAGAAACAATCAAAATGCCACCTTAAAGCAACCTCCTGCAGATATACTGTGTAATTGTCACAGACCGCATACTTCCCTTTTTAATCCCTCAGCTCAAAGGCTTCTTTGGTTGTAAAGTTCGCAAACGCCGAGGTTTGATGCAATTTGAGATTGATTAATTGTTAAAGTGCAAGTCCTTTCTTTGCCAATCAGGGCAGCATATTCATTATAAAATCAGTTCCAACCACATTGGGTCCCACTAGAGTACACACAGACTGAGTTCAGCTCCAGTTGTGCACACAGTAGCCTCAGCTCACTCCTCTCTGTCATCACAACTCCACACTCTGGATTCATTACCTACTCCTTCAGTGTGTCCCAAAGGGTCGTGACCCTTAAGCTCAGTGCTTCCCTCCAACACGACACCCTTACCAAAATCAACTCTCAAACTGCTCCTGTTGCCTTACTGAAAAAAATAAAAACAAAAATACCTACAATGATCATGTCTCACTGCACTCAAAAACACACACATATCCACCACTGTGAGTGCCCCTCTCTGCCATTCACAAAGGGAAACCACGTCTTACCCTTTCTGGTACATACACACACTCAGAAAAAAACCTCAAATCACACACCTGCGGCTTACAAGGAAGCGCAATAATTCTACCACTGTAGATCCATAGTATCGAGCATTACCTCCTCCCCACCGATCCAACTCCACTTCCTCCCATTCCTCTATTATGTCAAACAACTTCGTCTCAGATCTCACGTCTTACTGCTGCAAACACCAATCCTAGCACATGCCAGATATTGGATTTTGACCCACGCCTGTTATCCTGTGGAGTGAGAGGCAAGCTTATCTGAGTTGCCCCTGGGGCGAGTGAAGCATGATGCCACGTTGAGGTTTGGAGAAGTTCGCAGCGGGGTCAGAGAGGCCGGCTGGTTCTCATTCTGCAGGTATTCTTTACATGGTTAATTACCGTTGTTGTTGATAGGATCATTTTACTGCATAGACTCTGACTCTGAGGATGTGTTTTTGAATGAGAAAAGGTCTTGACACAACATGGTCACAGCAAAAGCCATGAAAACAGGATACCCTGCCCTCCAGTTGTTAAGGTTGCGTTTAGGTATTTTTAAAAATACATCAAAATGGAAATGAAAATAGACTGAATTAATATTATTTCTTATTTTTAATACAAATTAGTGTCAGTGGAGCTGTAACCCCATCACTGACAGTGGTTTCTGAATTTGGGAAGAATTGTCATTTTGCTTGGCTCTTGTTATGTCAGGTCAATAACAAGTCTCACGTTCCCTCTCCCTCTCCCCTGCTCTCCCTGCTCTTTTTCTCCCTCCCCAGCAGGAGAAGTCGGAAATTCCTCCCTTGCTTGCTCATCCAGGATTTATTGGACGCTGGTACTCTTCTTATGATGTGGTTCTCAGCAGGTTAGCATTCAGGCATACTGCTGGTAAGTAATGGCTCCTGTCAGAAACGTGGCAGTTTTTCATTCCCTGATATGCACTTTGCTACATCTCAAGCACACTGTGCTGCCATTGGCCTTTGACCCTGTGCTCACAAGGGTATTATGAGTAGACTTACTGTGTTAAGTCTGTTCATTGTGAGCTGCTATCTTTTTCTGCTCAGGTCTGTGCAGAGACTTGTGAGAAGAACTCATGTGATGATCTTCTTAAATGCAATAACTGGCTGTTGGATATGCTGTATAGGAAAATAATTAATATTTACTGATGCAGTTGTTGCCAAGAAATAGTAAAGCCATTAGTCATTCAAATGAATTTGTATTCAGAAATATTTGCCACTGATCCAGAGCAGAATCTTATTTATTCTAATTGATACATGAAAACAGTCAATTAATCTGATCCACTTTTATGAACTGTCATTAGAAGGAGTGTCATTTGCAGCTGCTAAATGTGTATCATGAGTGCCTTTAATTGAATTGACTAATTAAAGTTGAGTCTTGTGGAATAAGATCTCGACTGCTAATGAGTAAGCCTCAAATAGCTCAATTAAATCATATTGACAGTGCTAGGCTCTCCTTGGCATTTACCTATGTCCCCTGGATATGGATAAATCTCCCAATTCTTTCATGTTAATGTGCCTATTTATACAATCAAGAAACTGTTTTCCGTTTATGCTGAGCATGCAAACTGAAGCATTTTTCAAAGTCGGCTCGAAAACATTTGCATTCAAGATGTTCCTCTACGGTGACATGTGAATCTGCTTATTGGCCCGCATTAGCCGAACTGACACAGGCCAGCCCATGTGGTAACAGCTACGGTTAATTTACTTCTGGGTCCCTCACTTCAGAGCACTTTGGTAGAACTTGTGAACCCCTCCTCACCACCACCACCACCACCATCATCATGCACAAAGCCCCTCAGATCAGCACTGCAGACAAGCCACAGGGGCACGCACAAACAGAGGAGTTTTCTGCTTCTCTAATTAATAAACAGCAAAACTTCAAAGCTGTGGGCTTGTCATGGAGCCGCCCACACTAAAAGAGCAGCATGAGTGTATTCCCATCGCTGAGTCACTTCACATAGTTAGATCATGGCAGTATAGCTTGGGAATAAATCATTACAGTACAGCACAACAAGATTTTAAAAAGTTTACTGCCGAGGCATCCTATTGATATCTACCCAAACTTGATGGAAAATGGTTGAATAACAGAATTCTGTCATCATTTTATGCTTTTTCCTTTTTGTGAATGATTTATGAGAGCATGTTGCATGTAAACAACTAATACAGGACACATTCCTTTCAGTTTAAGACAGTTGCTACAAATTTTGACACTGTCAAAAAGAAACTGAAAATGACACTGTTGGATACAGCAACACTAACATGTTGCACAAAACAGCTATTTATGTTCTTGCTGGTATAAGTGTAAGATTATTTCTTCATTCATATAAAAAATGTTCATGTTGTTCACACATGGCGCCATCATGGCTGCTCTGACAATTTAGGAAATCATCCCATTTTCCCCTCTTTTGGACCAGTCTGACTTCCTTTCTTCTCCCTTCTGATAAAGTTGTTTTTGTGCATAAGGTTACCTCTCTAACCCCGTCTTCACAGTCGGTTGTACTTGTTTATACTTGCAGAATTTCCAGAGAGACGCAGTCTTTTGTGTTCGCTTTCATGTTATGGCGACCACCTGAGCTTCTTCTTCAATAACACAATAGAGCTTTTCAGTAAGGGCTTTAAGTTGCTACTTACTGCAGACTGGGTTAAACACTGTCCACTCTGTGTGTGGTTTGGACTCAAATTGTGGGCAGAAAAAGTCTAAACATTGCCTCAGGCAATTTTTCAAAAGCAGAATGTACCGTGGGCATTCAGAGTCTGTCATCGAAGACTCGGCTGCTGTGGTGGAGTACAGGGGGATGTTTTTCAGCACTAACCATAACCCTAACCCATGTACAGACAGAATCTTTCCCCCATAATGCTAACATGACTATTTCTGCTCCTTGACTTCTCTCCCTGCTATTTATGCTGACTGATAGATAATTTCTGCAGACATTTTCCATATTCCTTTGACTTTACAATGACCCAGTTCTACTCTATTGACAGAGACAGAATCTTTTACCTCTCTTGCTCTTTTTCTGCCCATCAATCCACCAGGACAATATACCCATACCATGTATGAAAACAGGGCAAATATGTACTGCACTCTCTGTTTGGCAAAGCAATCTGATACACTTTCATCTTTTTCTTTTTTCCCCCATTTTTTCCACTTCTTAATAAAGAAGATTCTCTCCATATGTCATTCTCCATGGTAAATCAACACTGTTTTTAAAATTGGTCAGAACATACTGAGCTAATTAGGAAGTGGAAATGTTAAATTTTAGTCAGATGAGACACAAATGTACCAATGTAAGAAAAAGAGAGAAAGAAAGAAAGAAAACAAAGGATAGAGAATAATTACTGAGTAATAACATAATAACTGCTGCTTTTGGCAAATTTTGATCTGATGCCATTAATACCAGTATTGTTGTTTGTGTGGACGCAACACATTTCACCATCCTGAATCTTGAATTTGTTCCCTATCCCACCATATTAAATGTAATGACTTTCACCCTAAGGCGGCAGGCAGCACAGCATCCAAAGAATGCCATGGGAGCTGGCTAATGGCACCAACAATATAAACAGCCAGCATCTGGCCTCCTGTGCATGGACACATATGTCTGAGATTCTCTCCAGTCTAACCAGCAACGCCCTAGGCCCTTAGACTAACAGTGAATACGTTAGAGGTGCTGATAGAGTCAATGCTAAGGATAATTGACCAAGCTTCTCTTCCATTTTTTTGGCTTATGATGAGTCTGTTTTTACCACATGGGGTCATAAATGACCGATTCATCCAGAGATCATCTATGTCTGGATGCGTTTATGTGTAGTTTTCCTCTATTAGGGATTGTAATTTCCATCTGTACGAATGTACTTTGCAGCTGGGGATTTCTTCCTAGTCTCCCACTTGCATTTAATCTACATGTTCAATTATGCATTGCTTATGACTGGGATTTCTATTTGCATATATGGAACATAAAGATTAAATGAGTCATGTTCAACTCTTAATTGTGTTTGGGTTCAGGGGAGCATCACACAAAACCATGTGGTGATAAGCAGTACAGTATATCTTAGCTTCTTGATTGCCTTGTTTTACTGGGTTGCGGTCTGCGCTTTTTCACAGCTGTAACATCCGCACCAACTCATGTCTGCACAGTGTTGGAGACACTTGTTTACAATCCCAGAGAAAGTCTCTGAAAGTCTGTGAACAGGGTTTGCCAGAACAGGGGTGGTGAGAAAAAGACATATGCTGTAATGGAGGAAAAAGTAAGAGAAAAACAGGGGGAAAGGAACAGATGGTGAGGCAGGAAAGAGAAATGACAAACAGAAAAAAAAAAGGAGGAGTAAACAGTTGAGACATAGACAGCTCAAGATGGGGAGCAGCAGAATCAGAATTGCAGATTAAATTAGGTGAAAGGTACAAGAAAAATCAAGCGCAAGAAAAGAACTAGAGAGAACGACAGGCAATAGTCAGAAAATGAGAGACAATAAGGGAGAAAAACGACTGTGTGACCGACTTCAGGCAGTTCCAAATGTCTCACCAGATGTTCCCAGATGCAAACTCTGCTCCTCCAAGATGACTCCACATTAACCTGACTTTATTGTTACAGATGTGGTTCTATTGGCTGCACCCGTGATTTACACCCAGCCAGAGAGCAGACTGGCCTCACCTCCCAGGACCCCTTCAAACCAAACGCCGCAGCGGGGAGGGAGGGAGCAGAAGTCGAAGTAGCAAGCTGGGGCGTAGTGGAGAAAGACTGCGAGGGAAGCAGGCACCATACTGCGCCGTATAATGACCCTATTCCAGGCATCTGGCCTTGGGAGGGGGAAGTTGCATGTTTCCCTGACTGGCTGGATGGCAGAGTAACCCAGAGCTTGCCTTTTTCTCTGTCCTCTGGATTTAGTCACCACCTTTTCCCTCTTTGCTCTGTGTCACTGTTTCCTCTCAGCTCACAATGAGCTGTGGAAAATGCTGGCAAGAGACAAAAAGACACTGCTTTAATCAATACCAACACAAGGCCTTGGCTGAAGAGCACAGGGAGCGATAGAGAGAGAGAGGGAAAAGGGACCGAGACAGAGCAAGATGAGGCCTCAGTCGAGCTGCTTTCGCCTTGAGCACAAATTGCCTTTGGAACTCAATGACTTTTAAGAAGGCGACAGGGAGACAGAAATACACGTGGCTCAAGGAGAACGAGCAAGACCCAAAATGAAGGATGTCACAACCCCCTGGTGTGCGCAGAAAAGAGACGCCCGTGAACGCAACTTCGAGGGTGACAGCGTCTGGATAATGAAACCATAAAACAATAGCTCCAATCATAACCAGCCATGTCCAATTTTAAGGATAATTCATGTTCATTCCTCATCTGCAGACATTTATTGTCATCATCGGTGCATCACTAAGCCAAGCTGAAAGACTATATTGTGCGACCAGAAATCAGGCTTTTGAAGGTCTGCCTGCTTGTTTATTTGTACGGTTCTCGGAGGGATTAGAATGATATGCTGGTTTGCTGATTTTACAATATCAGTCAGCCAGTGTTATCCACCCCTGATATGACAGAGGATCCTTCCTAACCTTAGAAAATACAGCCTGCAGTTTTATTCCAATAACTCTGTACATGTGGGATCATCCACAGTTTTAGGAAGCAGCCAACCAGTCTAGAGGATCATTTTTAAAATAGGCCTTGGTGGAAAGTTTGCCTTGCTGTTGTTTTTGAGGCTCTGCAAACATAAAAAATGTAAAAAGCGAGAGCAAACAATACCAGAAATGCTTGGACTCCTGGATGGGAGGCACCTAGCTCAGCCTCAGTCGTCTGTTGGCCACTGAGCAGCTACACAGACGCAACTGGGAATAAGTGCCTTGCTTGAGGACATGTCAACAGTAATTGTTAAGGGAGGAGAGAGTATTCTTCTTTAACATTACCTAACAAGTTTCCTAGCTGCTGTGGGGATCTGGGACAGATTTATGGGGCGGCAGTACCCTTAAGGTTTTGGAAGCAGGCTTGTGACCGGAAGAACGTTGGTTTGAATACCCAGCCTGGGAGGAGAAAACTATGAGTGGAGAATGAGTAAAGACATAAAATATACTACTCAAAAAACTGCATTTGACATGTTTGCATTGACAAAATGGCTCATTTGTGACCAAAACAACATTTGGTATGGTGTGTTTCCTGTTCACATTCAGGGGAAAAAGTGGTTCATGTGCGCACACTGTTAAATACTGGACTTTAAACTAATGCTAGCATGGTCAAGGCAACCAAAGTCTGTTAACTGGAATATAAGCTAAATGGCAGAGTTTATGTGTCAGGGCAAAATAGACACAGTTGGAGGATACAATGAAACTCAAAGCAAACTGCAAATTCAAATGCAGAAATGCAGTTCAAATTACACATATAAAAAATTGTTTATTTTTATCATTATCTCTTTCCAGAAACATTACCATTCTTCTTCTTTTTTTAACAAATGAATATACTGTACCTAAATGGATGTAGTCACTTATGATTTAAAAGAAAACAATTTTGCTAAGAGGAAATTCAAAGTGACTGGTAGCTTTAAAATCTAGTAGCCATTTTGACTTGTGACCCAAAAGTTAATTTCAATCCCTGTTCATACCGACTCTGTTCAACAGTTGACAGTGTTGATGATTAGCAGGTGATGTTGTATTTGGGGGGGGGGGGGGGGGGGGGCTTAGTGAACAAAGCTGAGTAAAAATAGTCAAGTGTGGCCAGCCGGGCGGCCTGAGCACACACTGCAGCAATCAGAGCCAAACGTTCTGGTGCTTTGTTGTGGTCACAAAGTCTTCATTCTGCCTGGGCAAGCTTCTCTGTGGCCAACTACAGCAAGCTGCTGTTGGACCGGGCAGCCCAAAGGTGTGAACGTGGAATAGGGCGTCACTGGAAAAGAACAAGCGCACTCAATTTACTTTCACTGGATTATTAACCGTTTAGAAGGAGAAAATGGTTTAGAAATGTGGTTGGAACCACGACTGTACTTCCCACTCTGTCTCATGATGTTTTTTCCAAATGTTATAATAAAGCCCAAATGTTTTAGTGGAGCGTGTCTATAAAAATATATCATCTGTTAAATTATGAATTTATTACTTCTTTTTCTAAAAAAAAAAAACTTTTGCCTGAGACCAAACAAATTTGATGCAATGACCTGAAGCAGGATAATGGCAGAGAGTCAGAAGTCTTACATTACAGGATCAGCTAGAAAAGAGCAATAAATTCAGGAATACAAATAAACACCAATTATTAACATGTCTCCCTATCATTAACTGACGCTATGACAAAGTACTAACACATGTTGTTCCTCCCGGCCTCCCGGTTTAGATACTTTAACTTGACCACGGACAACTGCACTCTATCAGTATCATGAGGAAGGACTGTGTATTTGTGTGTGTTTGCGGGGGAAGCATCCACTTGGTCCTTCTTCTCTGCTCGTCCCCTTCTCATTCATTTTACCCTTCCTTCCTCTGTCTCTCATTCTCTCTTACCTCCATCTCTCCATGGCAGCCTGGGGCTCCTTCTAATCGTCCTCTGCTGTGCTGATTGGACTTTTCATTAGTCAACTCCCCAAGGCTCAGTGTGACCTCCTCTGGGTCACTGCCTACTGATTATACCCTTTCGTTTTTTTTCTACCTCTTCTTCTTCTTCTTCATCACCAACTCCTTGAAGAAGCAATGGCGTGACACTGACGTGATGTATCTCATTGGATACGAAAACCAATCCTGCCTGATGGGTTGAGAAGGTCACCATATTGGAGCGTTTGTAAAATACTATAACTTTTGAGCACTATCTATATACTTTTCTTTGTTTGTTTTTATTGTCAATGGCAGTTTGGAAGGAAGGTTACGAGGTTTTCAGGCGCAGAGCACTGTACTGGGCTGCAGTAAACAAAATATGTTTACCCTGTGTAGCTGTAGTTGTAAAACTATAGTATGCCATTGAATTACTGCGAGGGAAAACAGTAAAATTGGCTTCTACCATGTCGGCTACTGCTTCGGATGGTTAGAGCTGTCTCTGCATATTTGTTGCTTGACGCAAAAACCTTATTGGATCTTAAGCATTACCTACTGCCCATGACATGTCCTTGGAAGTCAACAAACCACCTATAACTCAGTCGCTGAAGGGATTTTAATGATGCGGCTATGCCACAGGCTGCCAGCACTGCTTACAAATCTGACGGGTTGTGTCTAAGATGTGTACTGGAATCGGAGAAGCACAAGTCTGTGTGTGTGTGTGCATTGGGGGGTAGACATGTTTTTGCCATCTGACTAACCATGACCTTGTCCAAATGAAGCCATAAGTCGTCCACCCTACACACATTTACACACACACACACACACACTGAAACACAGAGTCTCATCCCTGTTCCCCCAACCCCTGGCACGCTCCAAAAGCTGGAACAGATTACTCCCCTGTGTGCTTGTTCTGACTCTGATTGCTGCTACATCCAGATAGGCTTTCAAGTGGCCTCCTGTGTGTGCAGTGCCCCATGGGATACAGCCCAGCGCACTACACATGGGGACTATTACCCGAGCCGGCGGAGGCCCACATGCGGCGCGTCGCCCCCTCCAGATTAGGCCGACGTGGCCCTCATCCTCTCCTCAACCCTCTAAACACCCATTTCCACCCCCAATCATTACAGTTAATCACAGTGATAGTTCTGTCCATGGCCTCTCTCTGCAGTGGAGTGGTCATTCTGCTCTATCAGCCCAGTGTGCGCGACATCGGTACAACACCGACAAGCATCACTGGCTGAGCTCTGGAGTGCAGTCAGTGGGTTCAGCTCGAACTGCACGCATAAACACACACAGACACACACACACCCATTTGCAAAATTTCCTGTGAATCCAACCGCATGGAAAAGCGAGGAAGCCGCTGTGGAGTTTACTTTTAACTGCAACATACAGTACGAAGCGGTATCAGCTGCTGTAAGTCATGTCAAGACTGAGAGAAGAATCTCTCTGTGCTTTGTAAACTCTGCTGCGATGCCTTCATTGTCAGCACAACCTGTTTCAACAAAAGGTGCTCTCCACTGAGAATAAGCCAGATTTATTAAAGGAGAAACTGCAGGACTGTGAGGCAGAGATAACCCACACTACTATTCTTCATTCCTCTTTGCGCTGGCATGTGACTGTGGAATTGTGCATTTGTGTGATTTAGAAAGTGGAAAAGCCTGTGTAGGAGAGAGAGGGTGGATGTACTTGTTACTAGGTTGCCTGTTTTGTAAACACAATCTCAATCGGCCACTAGACAGAGGAGAGGGACAAATGCATGTGTGAGTGTTTAAGCATGCCCCCCCCCCCCGAAAACACTACAAGTAACTGAGCTTTGAGAATTCCAGCGACTGTTGTAAAGAGAAATGTAAAAGAAACAAAAACAAAGTACAACAGAGGGAACTGAAGTGCCTTAACAATCAACCAAAGAACCTGAGGAAACAGCAGGTGATTGATAGAAAACCTTGCCGCAGACAAACTCAGAAACGCAGTGTCTCATGGCAGGGGAAGGAAAAAAATATCTGACCTTGCATGGAGGTATACCACAGCAGAGAATTTATGGCAAGTAAACATACCATTAATGTTGTTCACAAGGAGCTAAGCTGCAGGGATTTAAAATAGACAGTGAAAGAGAGAGAGACGGAGACAGAGATGGAGTAATTTCATTTTTTCCAGTTGTAATTTAGGTATTAGCTTAGAGTCGAGGGACAGGAAGCTGAGACAAAGGCTTAACCAGTGAAATAAATTATGAGTCAGACTTGGAAGGTAATTGCTAAAGATGCAGATTTAGCAACGATCCAGCGCGTTGGTAATCGCCAAGCGCCTCCGTTCTGGGTTTATCTGTGTTGAAATAGTGAAAATAATGCTGCAGAGAGAGAAGTGTAAACACTGCTCTGATGCAGAGGCCGTGTCAAGTTTGATAAAGTGACGAGAGCAAATGGAAAAAAGAAATTAACATAATCATAACTCTCCCAATCTCTCCAAATATGCTGTAATTTATATCCACTGTATCACAACCAATTAACTCTACTGTTATGTTAAATATTACTCATTACAATATTGCCCTGCATTCTACATTTTCTTCCCCCTCCCCTCTGCTCCTAGTGTTGTTTGCTTTGATTTACAAGTATTATGAGTCAATGTTGGAGTGGTGTCGCAGGTTGCTATTTGCAACTGCCAAGTTGTCACCTCTGAGAGTGTTCACTTGGCAGATCTTACTGTATATGAAGCGAGAGAAGCTGTTAAAATCCAGGGGAAGCCAGCAGTGCATTAGCCAGGATGATAATGGAAAATATCTTAAATGCTGGAATACATTCTTTATTTCACTGAGTTTGTGCTGTTGAATAACCAAATCCCACTTATTTGCACACTTAAACATAAACAGATCATAAATACTTCAAATTAATACATTTTTATTCCATCCCTGGAAAGCACTGTCTTGGTTTAAAGGCATATCGTGAATCCACAAACACATTCAAGGCATGCTGTATGCAACCTGTGCTTGAGCAAAGCAACTTGAGAGAAACAGTAATCATGTCTACTTTTGGACACTCAAAAGCCTTGAGTGTTTAATGTAATGCATGAGTACAGAGGAGATGTGCCATTTGTTAAATTTGTACCCACTACAGAAACTGTTAGGGGCTTTTATTTGAGTTGTGTAATTTTTAAAAAGAGAAATCTGCCCCTGACAGCTCCTGCATGGAGTTTTCATCTTAAGTCCTATCTTGTTCAAGTGGGCGTCGTTGTGAACTGCACTCACAGCTGCAGAGAGAAACTGTTATCCTGCGAAAAATGGCTAGCATGTTCCTCCATTACTTGGTGACGGAGGCCTGTGAAAGTCAGGCAAAAGTCAGAAAGAAAAGCCTCGCAGAGCAATTGGCCTGTGTCCTCAGAGGAAGGTTGGCCCATTTAAAATCATCACTTTGTTTTGCTCGGGACTCGGGGTTACAGTGCTGCTTGTGACCTCACCTGTCACCATTTAGCTGACAGCCACAGAATGGTAACCTTGTTAGATGCAGGGCCGAAATGGCTCTTCCCTCATAGATAACAATCAGTGTGTCTGTGAACTTCGATATGACACAAATATGAACAAAACTGCAGCTCCGCAGCAAAGCCGACACTGGAGAACATCAAGCATGGACAGTTTCATAGGGCAGTTCCCTGTCATAAAACCTTGTTATGTCTGAGGGAATTTCTTTGGCAATGTCTCAAGCCACTTCTAAAAATGCCAGAGTGGAAGATCTTTTTTCCTCTTTCTCTCAGGATTTTTTTGTTTTTTTGTTTTTTACAAAACAACTTTTCCCTGTGTCGCTGATATGTGCTGCCCTGCTGGTCCTGTAAACATCACTCACTTCAGACTTCACGTAAGAATTGGAAACAGCTGCTGTGGTCAATCACAGGGGGACGAAAACTGACTGTTCTTTTTCACCTTTGCTACAATTTGTAAAGTCCTGATGAAGCGCTACAGAGGCGAGGCGGCGCAGCAGCACTCTGCGCTCTGTCACAGTCACGTCGTCCAAACTGTGAGCAATTAAAAGCAAGACAGGTCAAAATGAAGGGTCAAGTCCTCCACTCTTAAAAATGGAGGGCCATTCTCAGCACAGTTATGCGTCTGCTTTGAACCAACATACATCTATGTTAAGCTCTGACTCAGTATATATTTATATCAAAGCACACAGCACTCTTTTTCATGGTGAAGAGCATTCTATACTGTTGGAACTTGACACGTCCTTTCAGAATTACATCATAAACCAAGTACATAAAGGATTTTCCCACCATTTCAGGCAAAAGGGGTCTCTTTGGTTAAATGTGCAGCTGTTGATGCAATGTACTAGAACACTGTGGGATGTGCATTATGGATGAAAAACCACTGAAAATTTGGCATATACAGTGCAGTTGTTTAAGAAGGACTTCATCATGCAGGTCGTAGATCAAACTGACAGGAGGACTGAAGCAGCTGAGTGTTTTACTGAGTAAAAACAAATAATTTCAGCTGGATTTTTCAGCATTGAACCATACCAGATTCATTTGAACAATCTCAAGGTATGACTCAGACCCCACTAACTCTCTCTTTCTTTCTCCACTGTTGCCTTCCAGCTCCCCAGCTCTGTTTATTGTCAATATAGGCTTGGTAATGTGATATACAGCACCACGGCAATAGCTGACATGCTATCAGCAATGCCATAAATTTAAAAGAAAATCAACGGGTTGGACACAGGTTTGATTCCAGTGAAACTCCCTGCTGCTGATGCTGAAGGAAACCTGATTTATTAATGGCTGCTTGTGTGGCATTCATTTCTGCTGGAGAGGGGAAAAAAGGAAAATCAATGAGACCAAAAGTCTTAAGTGGGAATAAGAATGTGCATATGCTTGGCTGCTGTACAGGGCAAAGCACAAGGCAACTTTGCATTAGTCAAGCGGAAACACACGATAGAGTACTAGTAAACAGCCAAAAATATGATAGAAAACACCACTCCAAAAGGGCTGATTAAGTGGAAGAAAAAAAACATATTCCAATAAAATAACTCCCAGATTTTCCCCCAATTCAGCTAATGGGGAGAATGCATATTTTTGGAAAACAAAAAGGATTTACAAGAGCTGTGGGCTAGTGCAATTAATCTCCATATGTACAATTGATGTATTGCGACAAGATCTCACTGGAAGAAATAAAGGGACATGCCACACAAATTCAGACAATCTGTCCTCATTTCCTGGGCAGGGAAAGAACAGGGAAGAGCTGTGGGTGTTCCATGGCCACGTCCTCTTCGATTTGGGAAAAACCAGATCAGTCCTTTTCTGTGGGCCTGATTTCAATGAACCCTGCAGTATTTTGTACAGCAACAGCTTTCACAGTAAATTAGATGTAATGAGTGATTCATGTGAGAGAGGATGCTGAAAGATTGAGCATGGTCTCCGGAAAAATTTAAAGAATGAGAAAAATGCACATATGCAAAATGCAGACATGAACCCTGGTTCAAAACATCCACCACAGAAGAAATTTAGGGAGGAAACAATTCTACACTGTAGTGGAAAGGATGGAAGGTGGGTGTGAATGTGCTCATACAAACACTTCCTCCAACATTTGCCACCTAGGTTACTAACTCATAACTTAAGGTTTTTTTTGTAATGAGGAAAGCATTTTTTTGTCTTAGCCATTTCATGTTTTAATCATTTATAATAAAAGAAGACAATGATCTATACAAAATTTATTGACATTTCTAGCATAAAAAATAGGTCATTCTGGTATTTATGTTTTTGTCACATTATCATTTCTCATAACTTTGCTTATTTTATTTATGTCTTGATTTAATGCTACTGTGTTATGGCTTAACTTATCTATTGGTTAAGTACCTTCATTATATTTGCCTCTGTCATGGTCTTTCTTTGTGTGTGTATGTTTGTCGTGTAATCGCTTAATATTTCTTATGTTTATTTTATTGTTTTATTAATCTGTCCTGTGATAGATTACGACTGTAAGTCTGTATGAATTGTATAAATGTATAGAGTATATGAAAAACTGAAATAAAAAACTAACTGTCTTCAAGGTAACCTCCTATAGGTTTCATGGGTTTGTTCATGTAGAAATATTTTATGTTTGTTGCATTGTTTATCATTCTAATTATAGCTTGAAGACTACATGTTAAGGGGCTGTTTAAAGAGGAAATAGCTGAAAAGGAGTTAGCAAGATACATCCAAACATGCAGCACTGCAGCAGCACCAGAAGACAATGTTGTGGCAATCACCACCTGAGCTTGTTCCTGACCTCTCTCTTTAAAACGCTTATAAACAACATGGTGACACTGCCTGCTGAACATCAAGCTGGCGGTCTTTAACATATACTGTACCTCAAAATGGGCTTAATTACTTTGCACCTCCTGCTGTGTTGACATACGCCAGCAGTGCTCAGAGTCAGGTGGTTTCTGCCTTGGCACTCAAGTAATGAGCTCTACCCACTGATGGTGACGAGATACGAAGAGGAGGATTAACCAGAGGTGGAGAGTGCAACGCTATTGATGACCTTTCTGAAGGAAATGTCCTACTCTGTCAATCAATAACAAGCCATGCAGTGCTAACATTTGTGGTGCTCTGGTGTCCTTTGTATTGGTGGAGCAACACCTGCAGTCTGTCTTGGATTATTTCCTGTGGCCAAACTTGTACACAGCAACAAATTTTCTGCAAGCCACACGGCTTCACAGCTCAACGTGAGCCAAGAAACAGTAACTAGATATTGATATATGCCGACACTATTTGAGGAAAGACTACACCACGGTTGTAATTCACCTCTTGTTGAAATGAAACAGCCACAAAATGCAACTCTTGCAGCACCGCCTCCTCCTACTCGTTTTCTTGCTAATGAGAGGGAAATATTGGGTCTATGTTGATTTCTTGTGGGATCCAAAATGACTTCATTTTCCTCCCAAATTGACCTAAGAACAACAGTAACATTTACTGGGGATATTTTCTCAGTCAAACCACCACTGCAAGACCACAAACAAAACTAAGTGTTATTGGAAAGCATTGCAGACATAACTGTACTCTGTGTGTCTCTAGTGTCCCTAAAATCACACACATAGTGAGTGTATGTACATGCACACGTTTGTTTGGGCATGGTTGTCTACGTGTGCATTCAAGTGTGTATGTGTGTGTCAACCTACAGTATGTGTATATGTCACATACACGTACTGGAAAAATGGAAAAAGCACTTTCTTTCAGCCGGAGAATAATTGGCCCCCAGAGCCATTATGAGTGGCTCACCCATGTGAGGTAAGAGCCGGGACTGACCAACACTAGCAAACACTGAGTGCCTCTATTATTGATGATCTTCCTACAGTGAGAAAAAAAATGCAATGGATAGTTTTCAGCCATTTCCAACTTTTCCTGCAGTTAAAAATTAAACACCCTCCATTATAATTAATGTAATTTCATAAGCCACAGGAATCTTTTGTATGAAATACACAAATCTTTATAATTATGGCTCCTTTCATGTCCCATTAGGAGTATAAATATATGCATTTATGTCTTTCACCAGATAAAAAAAATAACATTATGTGCGCTATTCAAATATTTTGACAGCCCTTAATTTGCTTGCTACAGTATTTACAGTCTATTTATATTACTCTATATGTGCCTAAATATGTATGATACACATTATACTTTGAATTTCACTCCACTACTTTTTTTTCCTGATACATGCTCTAAACTTCAACGTACATCTTGGAAGACTTATAAGAATGTCAATCTTCTCGACTCTTGTTCCATTAAATCCTTCACACCAGTTTAGATGATTACTTTGTCGATGCAGGCCTTGGAAGTAAGATGCAACTTCCCTGGGTGAGCTGCAGCACATGTGATTTACACTATCGATCCAACATCCTGATTAGAATTTTTAATTAATGAAGGAGGCTAATTGCCTAGAGAGAGGAATCCGCCCGACCCTGAACGAGCCCGATGATTTGCGTTGCGGCACTGAGCCTAAGTTAATTGCTAGGCTGATTTGACTTGCCTTGCCAGAGATAATACGCTGTGCCACGTTTGAAAATTGACCTCACTCTCTTCCTATTTAAAGATCATATAAGCCTATGGTGAGAGGGGAGTGAGGAAAATGGCCCCCAGTGGTGTGAAGTTACGCACATGTGAATTAGTGCCATAAATGAAGTGTAAAATATACATCTGATTTTACCAAGCATGTGTGCCAAATGTAACCATTGTTTTTCTTATTTAGGTAATGGAAGTAAGATTCAGAGGGTTGGGAAATGGAAGGGGAGGGCTTGCTTTGCGACAGGCTCTGATACCTTGACAATAATCCTTGCTTTTCCCAGAGCAGCGATAAGGGCCACTAGGGGTATTTCCACAGCCTAAAGGCCTTCCATTAACTATTAATCTTCTCCTGCAGAGCAGTGGGGGAACCGTGGAGTCACAGCTGCCATCACACTGCTTCAATTTTTTTTTTACCCCCTACTCTCCCCCTATTCCACTGTTTCCATTGGCAAACAATCCATGGCTATGAGTCGGGCTAATTAATTTTAAATAAAATACATTGGTTATGCATAATTTATGCTTAAAGCCCAGAGCTACCGGTGTTAGACAAATACACAAACTCCATACTGAATTACCAGCCACTTGAGCTGAGAGGAAGAGTGCGGGTCCTTGGCAGAATATCAAAGTCAGCCCTTGAATTTTTTAGGTTACGGTTGTCCAAACCAAACAAACACAGTTGAATTTCAGTTGTAAAATGAGCATTAAAAGTGTCTGATGTTTTTCTCGGCTGGCTGGTTTGGATTGGAGATAAAGGCACATAATTTCCGTACTGTGTATATCTGCTCAATAACAAAGGTTATCGATTGTAACCCTAGTACTGTGAGTACAGCCGGTGGGATAAACAGGTTCTGTGGGCTTGCCCACTCACTTCTGCAGAGCTGAACCAGCTTTACCCTACACAGTTATCAATAGAGGTGGTTCCTCATGTAGGTTAGAGAGCTCTATCTGTGCCCATAAAACTATTTTTACAGTGTGTAAGTGTAGCGCTGTTCCAAACCACCCTTGCCCTCCAAAAGGCTCTATGACCTGAAGAGACTGTCCCCTCATTAAAAAAATATATAAAAAGCAACAAGCAAAAAACAACCTATGGGTTATTGTTTGTTTGTGCAAGCAGCTTATCATGACCCAGGGTTATATTTTATTGCTATATGACATCTGGCTGTTGTGTGAGATTGCATCAAATGTCCCAAGTGTTTATTTTCAAGTCACAAAGCCCTCTTGTAGCTGTACAGCTGTATAACATCAGACTTTAACATGGTAGACCACTGTTTGTTTCCTGTTTCCAGCCAAAAGTCAGCATTGTTGGTTTTGTTTGTTTTATCCATGACCACAACCTTAACCAACTGTTTACTGTTGTAACCATGACACCAAATGTCCTCTAACCTTAATGAAGTACTTGTTTCCCAAAATCTTTCCCTAAACCTAACCAAGTTCTTTTTGTGCCTGAACCTAACCAAACTTGTACTTTAACACTGTTACATTATTAAATTATTAGCTATTTTTCAACTGTGATTTTCAACAGTTTATCTGTGGCATATCCTGCCACTGTAAAGAGGACTAAATTAGGAAATGGTCCTATAGGTCATATGAGAAGGTAGAGACAAGCAACCTATATGCCCATTTAGGTTGGACATCTTCTCAGACCTGAGAGGGTGCTTGCACTGCCTTTCTTAACACTAACATGACTGAAAGCATGTGACCTTGGATCCTGCCAAAATATGAACTGCTGCTAAAACCCTTCAGCAGTACAGGTGAGAGGACAAAAGTCACACAAACCAAGCCTGACTGACACCAAAGAGACCAACCTAATCCAGCCCAGAGCACAGGACTAAAAGTAACAATTTCTGGCAGACAGGTATCCTACCGGGACTTTTAAGAACAACAATATTTAATGATCTTAGGGACGAAAGTTGGTATTGTTCCATGAATAAGCAAGCTATGGCAAAGTGACAGAGAACACAAATCGCTTTCTTGCTTTGCTGAACTCAGCACCACAAGACTAAAATCATAGATGACAGATCAGTTTCTCCCCAACTAAATATGGCTGAAATCTGGCTCACAACATCTGGATGCAGATGTTATGTGGTGGTGGTTTGCCTCTGGACATGACATAGATATTTTGAAAACTGCAATAATTTAGAGGTTGGGAACATATCTGAAGCCCAAAAGGTTTTCTGAGGATTTCAACTGTATGGAAAACTGGACCCCCTTTTGTCCAGTGACACGTGCTACCACAGTTACGTTGTCTATCCTCATCAAGTCACTAATGTATCTCATAGGAGCTGTTTAAAGTGTTGAAGGACGTCAGTCATGGTATCCATTTACAGCATTTTGATGTGGCGGTATTATTTGGGACCCCCGCCTGCTACAAACTGCTTTAGTCGCACAGGTGCTTTCACATCTCATCAGGGAATCATCTGGGACAAACACCACAAAAAGGAGACCCCTGTTGTAGAACATGAGGTTTCTCCAGTGCTCCAGCTGTTGGCTGACCATTTAAGGGATAGTCAGGTTGTGGTAGAACAAGAGCCCCAGTGTAACCACTGGCTTAGCAGCACACGATGTACAATGCTTTCACTCTTGGCTGTGTTTGAAGCCATACTAGTTGGATCGTCATGCATCTAGGCTCTGTTACAGAGATAGTAATAAGGCCCTGGGGCATTGGAAAAAACAGAAATCTAAAATATTGTGATCATGAAGTAAAAGGCAGTAAAGGTTTTTGGTTAACTTAAGTTGTTCTTCCCAATGAAGCTGAAAAATGTTTACCAGACAAAGAGAAAACTAAGTGTACTTTGGCTTTAAAATATGCTCTGTAAAGGCCACAGGCTTTCAAGGCTGTCACTGGTCGTTGTCAGTGCTTTTGTTGGTTTAAGCCTCTGGCGGCCAGTGGTTTCGCCTCAGCTGTACCTACTGACCTTCTTGAGAAAGCAGCTAAGGACTTTGCTGAGGCTTGTACCCCGGCTTAGTAAAAAACCCCGGAAACATAAGAAACTTCCGCCTCTTTCCCAGCCCTCTCCTCCAGCTATTGGCAAACGAATTTGAAGCACTCCGCACAGGGCCTGAATTTATGGCCTACTGGAGCGAGGAGATGGGGGAAAGCACTTATTTCAGTGAGGAATAAGAGCACTTTTCAGATGGTTATTGTATGGTAACCAAGAAAAATACAAGACAACTTTTACAGAGCCACAGACCAGACTGCATAAAAACAGTGCAGTGTACACATCACTCAAGTAATATCTACAGTTCTGGCATGTGCTATTTTGGTTAAACAAATTCTTGTTGCAATCCTTCTCCATTTCATTTTGAGGTGTCATTTCTAGCATCTGTTTCATCTTGTAGGCAGGACCGCAGCAATCTAAATGATGTGCTGCTGTGGACAAGCAAGAGAGGATCAATTCTTGTGAAGTGACCCACCCAAGAAAGGAAACAAGCATATGATGAGATTCTACGTTGTTTTGATTTGAGTGACACATAAAGAATGACCATCTTCCCATGAACTTGCAGACCGAGAAGAAGCGAGACAGGCAGAAAAAAGGAGAAAGGGGCAGGGAAGGAGAAAAATGGAGGAGGATGAAAAAGAAGGAAATATTCCCAAGCCCGCCTGGTTAATTGCATGGGATTGGAAACAGATGCACAGCCGCAGTGACGTTATCTGAGTAGACCTTGAAAGTCCTTCTGGTTTGAGGGGAAGGGGGGATCGGAAGACTTGAGGAGGACAGCGATAGATAGGAGGGATGACAAAGAGAGATAATAGGGAAGATCAATTGGTGCTATGGCGCAAGGGCTTGCAGAGGGGCAAAATAAGAGATAATGAGGGGTAGGACTAGTAATTGAGGCTTGGGTGGAAAAAAGAGACAACTACTAGAAAGTACTCACATCACAAAAATTGACTCAAAGTGGACTAGGTTAAGCTGGCACTGCACATAACAGAGCACAAAAATTGTTGATTTATGTGCTTTTTTCCCCCATCTCTGAGAGAGCATTCATATATCGACACTGCACCTGTTTGATCAAATTAAGCCTTCTCTGCCACACTGTTCATCATTAATTGAAATGTCTCCGTAATAGTGTCAAGGCAGCAAATGAAGTTGTTACTGTATCTCAAAATCATTTTCAATATAGACATGTCCCCACCCACTTTTAGGTCAATTACCAATGGAGATAGTAGAGAAAACATGTTGGGTTTATGTGAGTTCATGAGGGTATAAAAACTCATATTGGAATGTAGGGAAATCAAAGGTTTATACATTATTGATTTAATAAAATAAAATGAAATGAAATGAAAGAAAAAGGTTGTAAATTTCAGCACAGGTTAAAATTTCCAATTACCATTTTGCAACCAATTTCACAATGTTAAATCAGTTATGTTAGAAATACTGTTATCTTAGGTTAGCTTAAGTTGAATATCTTTAAATGTTTTCTAGTGCACTCTCACAATCTGGACAGTAAATTGGTCACAAGACAGATATAATCTGCAACTAGGGATCAGAGCTCTTTGTTACCGTCTCTCAAACACACACACAAACACAACCTGACTCCCGAGTTACCTTTGAGTCTGACCTTTATCCATTAAAAGGTTTTTGGTTCAGTTTCTGAGGGAAGCCACCTCCTGCGCCAGGGTTGTGTGATTTGTGATTAGTGGGTGGATCTTACAGTGATGGGGCCCCAGGGCCCTCACTCTTATAATTACGCTCTATCCCTGGGGAGGGACCCTAGAGTGACAGCAATGTAGCTCCCATTTTTACCAGGTCAGATTCGGCGATTGAGCACATCTTGTACCCTGCCAATGGCCCTTTCCTTTTAAAGAGCGATTCCCTAGGACCCAGGGACACAGGGACTAGCTCCACATTACCAGCAGGCACCTGTTTCTTCAACCTACTTTAAGGCTGTGAGGCCATTACTATCAGGCTGCTGTTCCTGCTTTTAAATAACCATCAAAGGTGTGAAAATCTGGAGGCTTTTCATTTTTGAAGTGTTTTTCCAAATTCTTTTAGAATAAGACGCTACCAATCCCATCTTCATAATTTAACAATGCAGACAATATGTCGTATGCTTTGCAAACCAAATATTTGCTGTTCTGGTGATTTTCCAAAACCTGAAACATTCTTTGCAAGCAGATTTGGAGAAAAAAAATAATGAAAAATGAAAAAATGAACAAAATGTAGAGCACAATAAATCTTGTAGTTAGACAGAAATGTTAAACAGATGTAGGATTCCTTTTCAGCACTTGAGGTTTCTGTAATCCATGGAAAACATACAGTTTCACTGTGGAGGATATGTAAACACCGATTACAACGAGAGGTGCTATAATAAGATAATACAAAAGCAACAATAAAATGATCCTTCAGAGAAGCATTTAATGTTTTGAATTAATGACTCCAGCAATGCAAACACTGCTAATATGGCAAATGCATCCTGAAGACAAATTACACTTATACACAGCTTCTTTGAGATCTAGTCACATTTTCCTTCATTTTGTTATTCTTTTACAGCATACACACATTTCATTAAAAGCACTGCTATTAAAGAAGAGCATACTGTAGTTCCCACAGTACAGAAAACCCACATATTACGCAAGTCTCCCTTGGCTTCTATTTACATTGGAGAGATCTGCTTTAATCTCAATTTATGTTATATTACACAGCACGTCAGCTGGGCTTTAAACAGCATTTTCATTGAAAAATCATTACATTTGGCCCATCTAAGGGGGGCACGCAGTAATTGCTCCAAAACTGCTCTCAAGTGGAGGTCCTTGGGAGAGGGGCTGTCTTTATGGGCTGTGTGTTTTTCATGTCAGTTTAATTAATCGCACTCAAATCCAGTTCCTTAATGCCTTTCACGAAGCAAAACAGAGAAAGATATATCTGAGCATGATTGCAAGGATTCTAGCAATTGTTTAGTTAGGTAGGCTAATTAAGACCAAGTCCAGATATGATGTATTGACTGGAATTTAAGATGGATTTTGGAAAATGCACTCACTTTAGATTTAACTAGTCAAACAAAATCAAATTTGAGAAATTATTGATATAACTGGAGGAAAATCTAATATCCTGTAATAGAGTTCCTTTTACCTCTTAACCTTCAGTGAGCTCAATGTTTCTCTCAAACTTCCCCTTAAGCTTAGAAGTTAGATAAAAACTTATTTTCCAAACACTGCATGACAGTGTAAGAATGTGAATTATTTTAAGTAATATCATGCTTCCCAGTAAAAATATTTGTGCCATTTTGTATGGCCGCATCATTACATTGAATGGAAAATCATAGATGTTTTATGCATAATTTAATTTCCCGTTACTCAGCATTTACTGTTTCTTTTATGTTTGGAGATTTAATGATGTGAACTAGAAGTCCTGAAGTTCTGTCCAAGAAAGTCCAAGAAAACTTGGCTATACCACTCCATAAGCCTTTAATGACCCGAAACTGTTGTATTAGTACTTCAACTGTGCACTCCCAACAAACTATATCTGAATCTGAATCTGACAGATAGTCACCAGGAGGTGTATTCTATGGCCAAGAGAAATACAACAAACTTGAATTTTCATTAATTTCATTTTTGGTCTCGTAATACTAAAGCTGAGATATCTGTCATTATATAAATCATTAGTTTTACTCAAAATAAGAGACTGCAGAATCACACAGATACTGGCAAAGTTAGAAAATCCTTTAAAAGACTGAGAACCGCTTTTAATCAGCTTTTCAAAGGAAAACTTTTCTACTTCTGTCCAACACTGACAGCCACTGAGTACACAAGTTTGAGTTGCTGGCACTTGTGCTGTATATCACAAGAAAACTTGGGTGTGATCAAAAGAACATGAATTGAATTTTAAGTCCCTTTAGTTGGTTGTTTGGAACAAGGGCAAGATCAAGGTGTCCTTAACCACTGCATCACACTGCTTCATTTTCCACAATTAAAATCTTTTCTTCCTTCCCTTTTTATTCCTCATCAAGATCAAATATGAGAATTTAAAGTAGAAAACATACAATTCTTATAGACTGCTTTTTTTTCTTAAAAAAAAAAAAGTCTGTGGTACATTTCATGCACTCTTCCTTTAAACATTAAACACAGGCTCAGGGCTTTTCTCTACTCTGCAGGTCCCACAAGGGCCTTTACAAAGCTCAACTGTGTTTGCAAGGCCGGCAGACAATGGGTGGCTTCTTTGGCGTCATTTGTCTTCAGAATGCCCAAGCATGTTGACAACATAGACTTAACCCCAGGAGCTGGTGTCAAGCTGATGCTATTAATTTATGTCCAGGAGGAAGCCTCTTTGTCACTGATAGCAGCAGCTATCCATCTTCTGGTGATACTCAGAGACAGGAGGTGCTGATTTGGTCAAAGCAGTTCAGCAGTTCTGGACAACACTTCTTTTATGGATTGTCCATGCTACAGATTGTACATTGAACAAATCGAAACACAGACTCTGCATGTGTGTTTGGAAGGACTAGTTTTTTTTAATAGTTTTTTTTTTTTTTTTCTGGATACTCAGAAAATATGTCACTAATTTAAAATAAGTTCAAAATGTACCCAGAATGTACAGAATGAGCATCTGTACATACTATACAGGAAACAATACATTTAGATTCTAATTTTAGGAGCTAGCTCTAATCAGTTACAGCTATAGCCAACTGTGGACATCTCTAACTTTTATTTAGTTGCCATATTTACATGGGGTTTTAATGTCAGTGCAGGCTGTTTTGCCAACTTTTATTCAACGCAAAAATGTTTGCCGGGAAGTAAACAGAAGGATCCAAAGATTCATTTAAAGCCGTTAGTATGCCGAGATGTAAAATGCTTTAAATATTCAAAGGCAGATGCTTGCATTTTAGCCCTTAAGAGCAGATTGACTCACAAATCTCCCTGCCTCTCCCTTGGCAGATGTTTAGAGCACTTGATGTTTCATGGCTCCACTGTGCAGCAATTGACTACAAGCGCATCACCTTATTTTATCCCCACTATTCGCAGGCCATTTGAAAGGCAACAAAGTAAAGCAGAAACTGTGTTGTGGTATAAATCATTGCATATACTCTGCAAACACAAATTTTAACATGAGAAACCCCTTTTGAATGCCACCAGTAACTGAATACCTATGTTAACTGCAATAAAAAACTTGTATGAAAGGTGCTATTCAAATAAAGTTTGATTGATTTATTGACTGCACCCAGAAATGCTGAAGGGAACAAATCTTGATTAGCTTTTATTTTAATCTCTTTTTTCTCAGTTGAACATGTCGTGTTTACTAATGTAGATTCGTCCCGTTTGAAATGGGAAGTACCCAGCTCCAGTCTCCAGTCTGCTACTGATAAGCACTTCCACCAGCAGCTGGGGTATGGGTGCCTTACTTAAGAGCACCCTGAGCATGAAAATTCTCAGAATGGGAGGACACAGTAACTGTTCTCATTCTCACCCATGTGTTTCCAGTTGACAGTATATTTGCACCAGCAATCCTTTGGTCACAGGCCCGCTTCTTTACTCTTGGCCTGCTGTGTCTCCTCCAGCGCAGAATTTACCTCCAGTCTCCACTTTGCAAACAGCACACTGTACCCAATATAGTCTTTCTCTCACCAGAGGATTCAAATCTCATTATTAAAGTCTTAAATTTATCCTTCACTAAGTTTCTATACTCCTTAGTCTTTCATATGAGTTCCCACTGGGTATTAACATCTGTTTCCTGTCTTTACCACAGTGTCCCACCAGACACTCACTGAAGTAGAGTACCCACCACCTAGAACGCATCTCAAACACACCTCCATACACGCAGTGAGCCGTTTATCTAAGTGCCCACATACTTTCAAAAACTTGAGCTTACTTTGTAGCTAAAGCAACTGCAGTACAAGCGTCTGGAAGAACTCCAGCATCTCTGCCCCATCTGTACTGACTCCTATGCGGCATCCCGCTGCATGTCGACATATTTCCCTGGCAGAGAATCAGCCTTATTTTTCTCTAACTGGAAATGGGGGGGGGACCTACGAGTGAGGGACAGCAAAAGCACACAGTAGTAGGTTAGAGGTCATGTAGGAGTGATGAATGAGAAAATAAATATTGGTCCGGGATCTGGGCCTCATAGAGCAGCATTCCGTTCCACATTCCTCTATTGGAGATCATGCCCACAGCAGGTTCCTAGGAGCATCGCACACAAGACTTTGGCAAAGGTTTACCCCATACTTGGACCGGTTCCATAAAATATAGGCAGAGAAAATACATGACATGCTCCACTGTAATTCCATGCTGTGTGTTTCAACTGACTAAAAAGCTGTTACCGTGTTGTTCTGCACCATGAGTGAGTACAAGTCTTATACAAACCAGAACTAGCTCAGCGCCCCTTTATGTCCGTCTCATGTGTCTCGCAGGATTCAGGTTCGACATCTTGAACGCAGACGAGTTTCAGTGTACACTTACAGTAGCTGCGGGGTTATTTGTGGCCTGTTTCAGCGTGGATGCAGTTTTACAGCAGCTCATCTGTCATGATATGTTTCTGCTCTGTACAACCTCTCAAATTCCACCTGTTGTCAGATCAAACCTGCGGCTGGGAAAATTCTGGGAGATAGCGCCCTCTGTTGAAACCACTATCATTTTAAAAAATTGATTTCTGTGCAGAATTATAATTGGGATTTAAGACCTTTTTCATTCTGACTCATAGTGAAAATAGAGGTAAATTAGAACTGTAAACTGTGGCTAAAAATGAATTAACCAACTGAGAGAGCTATTATATGATTTATTCCAGTTCTAGGGATGAAGCCTGTTGGTATTGTCAACCTGATCAAGAGTACGCAGGAAAGGGATAACTCAGTCATTTCTGTTTATTTCAATAAAAGTTTCTATCACTGCAAATTCATTTACTCATGCGTTAGAATGCATCACATGAATAGCAGGCGGGGTAGCATACAGAGCAGGAGACCATCTTTAAACATAAGGCCCAGGTTAAAGCTGTCATGATGACAAACACCCACTGAGACGGCCTTCAGCACTTCAGTGAATATATAAGGTGTAAGCTCCAGGGAGGCTGTTCAGTAGTTAGCCTTGACCTCTGACCTCCCTGTAGTGCAGGTCATTGAGAGAGGTAACTTCTCCACTATAGATCAGTATGGAGCTGCAAAAGAGCAGTGAGCCACAGAGGTCCATTTCCATATGGTGCTGCGTCACTTAATGACATGCGTTTCAAATGTGGCATCTTTGCCAAGACAGAGAGCTGGCAACTCCCATTGATTACCAGCATGGAGTCTCTGTACCATTAAACATGCCTGGATGGACTAAGCTCTTACTCTTGTGCCAGATACCACATACAGACTTTAAGACCTTTTAATGGCTTCATCACCATTCAGGATAAAAGACAGGGAGGGGGTACAAGAGACCGTTCCTCCTGTGGTCACAGCCAGCTTGTTTGCTACTCTGTTTGTGTGACATTCCTTCATTTATCACTTGCTGGGAAAAAGGCAAAAGGAAGATTTCCTGGTGCCTGGTCAGTGTCCAGTCCGTCGTCACTGGCACTTGGTCATTTAGTAAAAGCCTGCCAGAGCCCCCGTGAGTGCTAATGTAGGTGAGGAGGTGCCTGAGGAGGACTGGGCAGAAGAACCTGCCAAGAGATTATCAGTTCATCTGAAACATTTTGCAGATTAGTAGAGGTGAGAAAAGTGGGTGGCATCTCTCCATGTGAAGAGAGATGGAGAATATAAAGCCTAAAGAGGCTGTTGCAGTGGTCTGACTACCTCCAGGTGAAAACTCAGACATCACTGAAGTCCTAAATCCAAATATGTATTCGATGGAAAGCATACTCTGTCTCAAGTTCTGACAATTTTGCAAGAATTTTGATGGCATGGAGACCTCCTAAGCAGTCATTTTCTTTGCATTTGGGGCCAAAAAGAAGAAGGCATTGGCCACACCACCTGTCAAGAAGCCATTTTCTTGAAATGGCTAAAAAAAAGAGTAATCTCTACACTTGAAAAAATGAAAAACTAAAGTTCAAATAAACGAGTGAAAGCTCTGAGCAGTTAACTTACTGGAAGAGAAAGCGAGAAATTGAGGAGGATATCCATAACATACATCCCTGTGTTGAAATAAGGTCTTAAGGCATTTTTTTGTCATATCCCGCCAGAGACCCCCCCCCCCCCCACAACCTCCAGGAGAAATGTATATTTAAATTGTCTTTAAAAGTCCAGTCCATAATGTTTTTACTTTCTGAAGGAAAAGTTTATTTAGCTCTATAAAATGCTACCTAAGATTAAATTTCCATTTTGCCCTCATCAAAGTACAATATTCTCAGCCAAAGGCTTTGGTTATACACTGTGCTTAAGAGCAGCAACCTATATTCCTTAAATTTTATACTTTCATTGATTTTGAAAGGTTGGCTGTTGAGAAGATATCATTTGATGACAACCTTCCCCTAAAGACTTAAAGTTCTGGGTCCTTACAGTCAGGGCACATCAGCTGTTTGCAAATAACAAACATTCACAATAAATTATACGAGAATCACTTTCACCCCAGCAATTACTTTGTTAGTGTAGTGCCACAGTTTTCCCTCCGAGCATATCTCATTTATGACTGAAACTCTCCTCAAAGGAATTTGCAGAGCTCTTCGCAGAACTTTACAGATGAAGATGATGCCTAAGATTATTGATAGACATCATTATTTAAACATGGTGCCTAACAAAAGTGCAGAGTCAAACATTTTCACATCAGCAGATTACGCCGATAACGTCAGAGAGAGGAAAAAAAAAAAGTTTCTTCTGTGTTGAGAGCACGGAGCATCCTTAACGGGGGGAGGAAACCAAACTGGAAGAACATGAAAGAATTTGCAAATCCTTTGACTTTCAAATAAATGAGATATATCAAATATGTAGTCCTGTTTTATTTAAGACAGTGCCAGTGCTATGCTAAACAGCTCCCCTGCTATCCAGAAAAGCTCTGGCCAGAAATAAGATTTTCTCAAAAACCCCTTTTCTCTACCCATTCTCTTCAAAAATATAATCCTGAATACTTAAATATGCTATCAATTTGTTGCGGGTTAGTTCCAGTGTGTGTTTTTGGCAAGGGTTTTTTTGTGGATGGCAGACAGACAAGTTAGAGAAAAAAAAGGGGGAAAAAACAGAGTATTTTGGTCTTGGACAGCAGAGCAGTAGTTAGGAAGCAGCTACAAGAAGCCGACTCTCCCTGAAGTAATGAACTGGGCCTTTTTTTTTTTTTTCTTTTGCTGGGGAGCTTTTGTTGCCAATTTGGTGGTGCCTATGGGATGCAGTTTTTTCCCTCTTCTATTTTTCTTCTCTCCATCTCAAAGTAAAATCACCTGGGATGTAATTAATTAATTAGAATCAGTGCGCCGAGCTGCGGGGATGGGGGGAGGGTGGCGGGCACATGTGTTTTTCGTGGTGCGCTGTGGTCGATGTGTTCCGGGTGATTGGGATTAATAACAGGGGGCCAATTTGAACTGGGAATCAGTGTGCTTAATAGACGGGGGGGGGGGGAGTGGAGAAGGAAAGAGGCGGGGGGTCCAGGGGTGCACAGACCCCCCAGCCGCTGGAACAAAAGGACCTTTGTAAGGGGAGAACATTACAGTATGCGCTTTACTTTAGGACACCAGATCCAAATCACGGCTGCAGTAATCATACAACTAAATCGAAGGCAGCAGTCTTTATTTCAGATGAGTAAATATGCTATTACTAGTACTCAGACAGTCCACTGTATGGGGAGTCCACTATTTCCATTTTAAAAATATGAGATGTTTCCACATATTTGACTGTAAAAAGCCATCTGAGACTACTGACTCCTTCCATCACCCCCCCACCTCCTTGTGTGTTAACTCACCCTGCAAAACCAAAGTGAGAAGAGGTGGAGACTGCTCAGGGCTACAGCACGCTATCAAAATGCTAATACACTTTATCACTGCTGTGCTGCAACATGACCTACAAGTTTGGATTTTCAAATCTTTTCATAAGAGGAAGTTTCTCTCTCTCAGGAAGAGAGGGGACACACACCAAACATCTGGTTTAAGACCGCTCAATCAATCCTGAAATTGCTACTCTTGACTGTGCAATCAGAGCTGTGGTCAGTGGGTTGATGGTACAACGATGTAATAAGCTCTAGCTAAGATCGGGGCTTTGACAGCGTCATTGGTATGGATACAGAGAGAAAGAGAGAGACACACAAACAGCGTTTTCACACTTGGGCCAAATGGAGAATTTTCTTGGATCCAAGAACATTTTCCCTGAGTGTTCGGTACATGTTTATGAAAGCTGCTACCGAACTCTGGCATGATCCAGAAAAGAGTTCTGTACATATATAGTACAAATGCTGCCTAATCATGCATTCTAATCTTACACCTACAGTAGGAGCATGGTAGAAATTTTTAGGTATAAAATACAAACTGCAACTTATGTTTTAAGACCCACATGCACAAAAATTGACCCATGGTAATGACACCTCCTCCCAAACCACTGAAGAAATGAACCTGGGTCCTGACTCAAGTATTTGGGCCAAAAGGAAGAATTAATATACCTTTGTAATATCATGGATGATGGACTTTTTTCACAGTGTATTTCAAATTGCTCAGTTCATAAAAAATACATGTTCAATCTGCAAATAAATGTGTCATTATTGCTCCCCTTATCTCTTTTAATATGTGAAAGTGGTTGGCTGTGCTGAATTTTGCCATCGGGTCGAGGGAGGAAATGACACATTCATTCTGTACTAGAGAAAGAAAACAATCCAAAGGCAAAAAGGAAAAAGAAATAACA